>OZ002741.1:60175308-60220621 GCA_963924295.1 Dioctria rufipes
TGCGATGCGGTATACTTTCACTGCAAATATATATTAACTGTAAGGCCAAAAGGGTTTTTTGAAGAAGCGCTCCACTTCCCTAACCTGATTGAATTTACCTCGGTAATGAAAAATGGAAACCAAGTTGACTGCATATTTACTAACTTCAGTAAGACCTTCGAGAAAATTCCTCATTAGATTTTACTCCTTCAGCTTGGTGTTCTCGGTGTTCATATATTTTTAATTAAATTGTCAGAATTATATTTCTAAAATAAGATCCAGCAAGCTCTGTTTAGGTCGGCTGTCTCGGGTGAAATACCTGCAGTGTATCTTAAAGAAACCGTCTTGGTCCTCTGATATTACTGATATACCTATATTATGTATAAACGTTTTGCAAATGTTATTAATCTTTCTGATGTTCTGATATATGCGATATCAACCTTTTTAAGAGGGTCGATAGTTCAATTGGTTGTTGCATTTTCCATCAGATATTAACAGTTCCTTCATTTGGTAACATTATATTTTTATGTAGTTGAATATTGAGAAGTGTAAAGCGATTATGTTTATCAGTAAAAATTCTCCAGTTCCGATTACATACCATGTCAATGGTATCTTGACAAAACCAATGAAGTCAAAGACCTTGGTGTACTTTTACGTAGTAAACTGAACATTTTACCGCATATTGATAAAACAGCTA
Organism: Dioctria rufipes; assembly: GCA_963924295.1. Classification (NCBI taxonomy): domain Eukaryota; kingdom Metazoa; phylum Arthropoda; class Insecta; order Diptera; family Asilidae; genus Dioctria; species Dioctria rufipes. The sequence continues at coordinate 60,175,985 of OZ002741.1, forward strand.
AAGCCACATTAACTTTTGTAATATGGGCTCTTCATTTGATTGATAGTTTTACTTTAAAGATATCTAAAATGCTTGAAATCTATACAGATTTGTTCATATTTAAATGACTTCCGTTGGATAATAATCTCATTATTTCTCGTTATGAGCAGAGATTAAATCCGCTTAAGCTATGTACGCTCACTAGAAGCGGTATGGTAACTATAGTAGTCTTCATGTTTCAAATAATTACAAATTCCGTAGCCGCCTCTGCTCTTATCTAAAATAAACTTCAATTATCGCCCACGAACTTGGAGATATGATTCATATACCCTATTTAATGTGCCCCACCATCGTACGAACTACGGTTACAAAGAGCCTATTTGCTTTCTGTTAGGAGCCCTGAATGACAACTCAGACATCATTCATGTTGGCTTAACTTCGCCAAATTTGAAAAGGCTGCTTTACGAATTAAATTATTTTTTTGTGTTTTTGTTTACATTTTCTTTGTTATTATTTATTTTTGTATAGCACTTTTTTTCTGTCTTTGATTACTTTTATATATAATTTTTGTATTGCTTCTCTTTCTACATATTTTCTAGCGTTAATTTGTTATAATTTATTATTCTAGTATTATTTATTCACATTTTCTGATTTTGTGTTTTTGTTTTTTTTTTGTTATTGTTTTAAATTTTTATTCTTTTCTTTTGTAATAGTCAGGTGGAACAATTTGGTTCCGTTGGCTTTGCTAAATAAATAAATAAAGTTACTGAAAGCTGCCTAAATTTATGGCCAAATTAAACCAACTGCTATGAAATAAATATAGCCATACATGCGTATGTACATACATATATGTTTGGTTGTTTATGTACTCATATATCCTTTAAATGATTTTAATTGAAAATGTACAGCAATTAAATCACTATCGCCCAAAACAAAATTTATTGGCGGTGTTTGTTCTCACATGGGTTTTGGAAATTAATTCATCCCATTTACCTGCAGACTTGTTGATACCTATACTCCATTGAATGGGTAGCAAATTTATCAAAGGTAAACTGATTAACCACTACTGGTGTTTGGTATATATGTTATTATCCCAACTCGTCCGTCCGGAGCATCCTGGATAGATGGATGAATTGAATGGTGGTTGAACCAAAAAGCTATTCTCACGTTGAACGGGTTAACTGATTGAATTTGGAACAAATTTTAATTGCTATCATAAAATCAAACTCAATTAATGAATTTCAAATTATCATAAATGTATGTATAAGTGGGTGTCACGGGAAATAATGGGTTGAATAGCTTTGTAATCCTAACCTTATCCTGTTCACCTTATCAAGATCACAAAAATCTGCTCACAAACCAAATGAAAATTGTTGGATGATTCTAGTTAGTTACACAAAATTCATTAACTCTTACATCAAGCTTTGTCAAATAAATACTACAACATGAGGTTTATTAAGTGAACGCCGAGTATTTAGAAAAATTGCTAAACAAATACTCATCTTAAAAATCAATTAAAAGGTTCAATAAACAGCAAAAGCTAAATGCCAACCATCCATTTACAGCTATCTCTAAAAATGGGTAGATACTTAAGTATTGTATAAAGGAATTACCAAGAAACTGGAGATCCTTAGATTAAATTTTTCTCATACTTAATATTACCTAAATCACCCTAAGTTGAATTGTTTTTCAAAAACTTTTCTGAATTGTTTTATCGAGAAGAAAAAGTCAGCAACGAAAAAAAAACACTTTTCCTCCCTTCTTCTCTTGAATTTCTTAAAAAACTTCAACGATAAATTTGTGTCTGGAAAACAGTATTAAAATTTAATCAAGACTGAGTCAAAGCTTTTGCAAAGGTTTTTATGCCCGGTAATAAGCGTTCAGATCCAATCAGATCTCGTTTATTTTATTAGTTGAAAAGGTATAAACACGAAAAAAATTTGCACCTTGAAAAATTTGCATAAAAAAAAACGAAAACGCATACGATACGACAATAGGGGGCAAAACCATTCTACCTACAATTTTTTTTTTTATATATAAAATATAAGTATTCATATATGTATAAGATGTTGAGGGAGTGAGAATGATTAATCGCCAGCACTTTTAGTTATGAAATCTAACTAGATAGCAGGCCACTTGAGTCATATGTTTTATCGTGCATTTTTTCGCGGCTAATTGGGGCTTTCGAAATCTAAAAAAAATCCCTTTCAGGTTTTCGATGCTAGCATTTCCGATCCGACTGTATATGTACAATTAAAGTTTATAACGCCCAAAAATTTAAATTCACACTCAAGTTTGCTATTTGCAACGTTTTATACTCTTTTTTATTCTAATATGTTAATATTATTTATTTATTATTAATAATTTGTAAGGTAAGGATCCTTACTTTCAGGGACATCTATCATTTGCTTTAGTTATCTTAGTTCATGGTACATATTTTAACCGTCAATACTCATTAATAATTCCATAGATACCATAAGAACTAGATCTCGCAGAGTATACATATTTTATATGGCTGGGTGGTCCATTCCGGAATGGATCATGACATTTGAAATGACGGATTCGTCGAGTGATTCATATTTTCTCGCATCTGCCATATTTAGGAGGTCGACTAAAATCAAGTGGATCCAATGAGGACAAACACATTATACATTGGTCTGCAAAAAAAATAAAAAGCATGTGAACCACGCACTCTCGCAGCAAATATTAATCGTAATTTCTCTCGCATTGATATTTTTTAATTTTCCATAAGTTGATGCCACGTTCTGTGTAATGTACAAATGAGCGACTGGATTTGCATGGCACTTCGAAGGCCAAATGGCAAAATATTAAAGTAAGTAATAGTAGAAAAATACAATCTGTCATAGGTTTCATGTTTATAATATGCTACGATAAACTTCCAGAAAATTTTGATGACAATAAAGAGATCGGTATCAATTATTTTCTACCAAATTATAATTTATTCCTCCTAAAGAGCCTGTTCGTTGCAGTAAAACGTCTTATGTGGATATTTTATTGCAGTGTTTGAAAACTACGTTTTGCAGATGTCGACGGGCCTCATTTCACAGAAAATCGAAAAATATTGTGCATATTTTCGTATCGAACATCTCCGATTTTTATGAAATTTCATTTTTGCGGCAATATTTTTTGTTTTTGTCCATATTTGACTGAGATAAAAAATTTTGTTCTGAAATTCGGCAAAAGTGGCGGATTTTGCTTGCTAGGTGAAACTTCCAAAAATTTTTATCTCAGAACATACATGTCTGAAGTTTATGAAACAAACGCTATTTATTTAAAGAAGCTTTGAAGTTCTTGAAAGCAATTATTCGAGGTTCTTTTTCTCCAAACTTGTTTTTAAGGATATTGGAAAAAATTTGGAAAAGGAAAAATTTCCAAACGTGGCGAGGGAAACTTTTTGGGAATGGAAAGGGAAAGTATGGTCGGAACATTCCAAAAAACCGTTGGAATACTCCATCCTATTTATTTACCGAACACACTGCATATAATCTGACAACTCAGCACACATAATCACTTTTCATTCAAAGTTTTCTGAACTACATATACATAGTTAAAAAATATCTTCATCCAAACTAGAAGGACTTCTTTTTCTCCCTTCTACAACTTCTCCAAAATCAGTTTTGGATTAATGTAAAATTAATATTAAAACAATTAAAATAGCTAGAATTGGTCTAAGGCCAATTCTTATGATTCCCTAGATGACTGCCCGTCTGCCGTTTCGTATGGTGACCCATCTGCGCAAGTTTAGTTTTTGAAGTGGTTTTTCGCATATATTTCTAGATCGGTTCATCGGACAGTAGAAATAGAAGTAGAACTATTTATTTAGAAATACTGTACAAAAGAGTTAATAATCTTTTTTCGTACATTAGATTTAAAGGTGCTAGAGATCGAGTTTTCAAGGTTAAATGTCGCTTAAATACTCCGACAGTGCCTGCAGTTTGGACATTCAAGGGAAGGTTATTCCATAGACGGGCAATTTGGACAAGATACGAACACTCCATGTAAGATTTATAGAAACGTGGAAGCAATATAATCCTATTACGTCGTGATAGTGTGAACTAGAAAAATTCTCGTTAGTATCTAGGTCGATCACAATGAATTAGATTATATAAGAAAACTAGAGCACGTAGACGCAAGTAGGGAAACAGCGGACAGCCAAGAACTCGAGATCTAAATGGCGAGACATGGTCAAACCTGCGAAGTCCATAAACAAAGCGGATGCAGTCGTTGAAAGCTACTTCCATCTTACGAGCACAGCAATTATCCAGTTTCGGAAAAATAACACTGCCATAAGTGATGTGAGGTACAATTAAAGTTTTAATTAATCTGAGGCGATTTTCAGTAGACAGGATACTCGCTGAAAGCCAGAGAATATGCAGCCCTGCATAAACTTTTCTGATAATGCTGTTAACGTAGTCGCAACACTTCATTTTGCTATTTAAAATAATACCTAGAGTAGTGACTTTATTTAGCATAGGCAGCGAAAAGTTGCTTAAAACTACAGGTGGTATATAACAAAAATTCAATTTTTGATTGTAGAAATAAATACAGTGAGACTTGATAGGATTTAAAACCAACTGATTATTCCTCGACCAGACATTGATTCTATTAAGATCACAGTTCATTCTATCAATGCAGTCCTCTAAGAGCCCAATAGGTCTATTGAGATATAACTGGACTTCGTCAGCATATAAATGGATATTTACATCCCAATAAAATGTCAGGCAAGTCATTTACAAACAGACTGAAGAGCAAAGGACCCAATATAGAACCTTGGGGGACCCCACTTATTAGTGATAGTGCACTAGACAATACTTCGTTGGCTTTGACTCGCTGTTTACGATCGGTCAGAAAGTTGTTAATTAAAGCAACGACTGAGTTGCTAAAATTGAATGAGTTAGCTAGATTATCGAGGAGGATACGGTGATTCACGCTATCAAAAGCCGTAGAGAAATCTAGAAGTACTGGACCATAAAATGGTCTCAGTCTAGAGCGCTTCTTATGTCAGAAGTTACTTTCAACACAGCTGTCTCACAGCTGTGAAATCGCCGGAATCCCTATCTGTTTATACATAAGCTTTTCAAATACTTTGGATATAAAGCACAAAATACTGATTCCGGAGAGGATTTTTTCGGAATGGGCGTGACGGCTGCAAACTTCCAAGCACTGGGAAAAGACGATGACATCAAACACGAGTTCATTATATGTAGCATATACTTTCCGATAAATGGCTTCAGATTTCATTGAGGATATAGAAGCGAGAAGTTCGCTATAATCGACTCCTCTAAAAGAAAAGGTATTGCCATTATTATTGGACACAGACAAAGATCTTGTTGAATTACCTATGCTGGGAGTGGAATTACTTAGCTCAGTGGGCGCAGTATTGAATGATGTAAAGAATATATTTAGTTCTTCAAAGTCGAGATCAATTTTAGAATTATAATTACTGCCTTTGACGGCCCCAGCTTGTCTTAAATTTCACAACAGCGTCTTTGGACTAAGATTTAGGTTAAATTTGGAGCTGAAATATTGGCGCTTTTCTCGTCGAGCTTCCACGGTCGCCCTATTTCGAGCAGCTGTGTATAGAGATCGCGCTTCATCAGTCCGCAGCTGCCTATAGGGATGATATAAATATTTACGTTCGGCAATGGGAGATCGAAATCTTGGCGAGAACCAGGGACAACCATCAATGGGTATATATTTTCTTTTTATTGGGACAAATTTTTCAAAGAGGCAGTTAATAAGGGATGAGAAGGTTTCTACTTAACCGTCGACTGATTCGAAGCAAAAGATTTCATTCCACGGCAGATGCAAGCATTCATCAAATAAACGATGTTCATCAATATTTTTGTAGTTACGATATGTATACCTAATAATAGAGGGTGCTTGAACTACAGGAAAGTCATAACTTAAGAAGAGAATATCATGATCCAGGGTGCTGGTGGAGTTAATTTGGTTGTGTGAAATTACTTTATTCGAATCTGTAACCATGAGTAGGTCAGGTAATGAAGGATTCGCTGCATTAAAGTACGTAGGAAAAGAATTAATCACATTTAGATTAAGGCATTGAACGAAATGTGAAAACCGATCTGATAAATTGTCTTGATGGCATAGATTGACATTTAGATCTCCTCCTACAATAACATTAGCATAGATTTGGGACATACGTGACATAGAGTACTCAAACTCCCGAGCATTAACATCATCGAAAACCATTGGGAGGCAATAAACTGCGCACACTAAGGATTTTTCGTTCCCGAAACCAACCTCTACACTGATAAATTTAATGGGCAAGTTCATCGACAAAGAAACAGCCCTTGCTTTAAGAAAATCCTTAATGTATATTGCCACACCGCCACCCAAACGATTCTACCGATTATTTCTAAACGGTATATCCCGGGATAGCAAAGAAGGATGAAGGCAAATCGCTGTTTAACCACGTCTCGTCGATTAAAATTACATGAACACTGGAGCCAGAAAAAATATAGCGAGTCTCGTCTATCTTATTCCGGATACTTCTTGCATTTAATGTGCAGACATTAATTCCTCGAGAACGATCACACATAATCTTAATCAAAGCTCTTAACTTGTCCAAATCCGTATAACTATCCATATTCATTGCAGTGATGGCAATGGTAACTGTCGGGAAGGTATTTAAAGGCACAATGATCTGGAAAATTTTTCATAAAAATAAACATGATTTCGATCGCAGAGAAGTATTAAATAAAAATAAAAATTTTGAGAAAAAAAGTAAAAGAACAAAAAAAAATACAAACTTAAGATTGAAAGGAAATAGAGAAAGGAAAAAAAAAGAAAAAAAAACAAAAACTACAGAATGAAAAAAGAAAAAAGCAAAACTAAAATTCAAGCATATAGAATTGAAACCCGAAAAAAGACAAGAATTTGAAATCTAATTTCCATTGCACGCATCAGCTCCAGCGTTGCGACATATGGATGTAGTTAGATGATGAGTTCGTTACAACAATGCTCTGTAATTGCTCGTGGCTAACAATGTTTCATAGGATTTCATAGTCTGAGTACTTAACGTTTTCACAGTATACGTAAAAATCCTACATTTTTATACAGCAACACCAAGAAGGGGTTGCCCGATGTAGTCCAATTTTTAAATTATGTTTATTATTTTTATGAAAATACAATGTACAAAATTTCAGCTCTCGACGTTGACGCGTTCTCAGGTAGTGTCCAAATATGTGGTGAAAAACGTAAATATGGAAACCCTACGAAGGAGTTACCCAATTTGTCCAATTTGCGCACCTAATTTTACTCTTTTTTTTTAAGGCCATATGCAAAATTTCAGGTCTCTAGGTGCGCTTGTTCTCGAGTTATTATGCGGACGGACTGACATGCAAAAATCAAAATAACTTTTAATTTTATGCGTGGGTGGCCAATCCATTGTGCTCTGCCATCATTATTTCTATTTGTTATAAAAGGAATGAAAAAAATAGTATACGCTTTAGATTTCATCTAGGGTATAAAAATCAACACCGTGCTCTTTTAGTATAATTCAAAATATTGAAGACAAATTTTCAGAAAAACGAATTCGACTAATTTTTCTTATTGACATCAAAGCTTCCTTAAATTAATTGCGTTCACTCTGAGATATAAATTTTTGAATTTACACCTACCAAGTAAAACTTGCCAATTCTGTCGAATATGTATACATATCCTATCTTTATCACAAATGGACAAGAAAAAACATTTTTCGCGAAGTAGTTCCTATTAACAATAAAATCAATCAACTTGAGAAATTTTATCAAAATCCGAGTTGGTCCACTCAGAGTGATTTGAATGAAGACTGTGGTGAATAACAATTTGACTGATAGCTGAAAGTCCTGAAATAAAAATAGCTCAAGTGCCCATATTTCCTGAATGCTACCCAATTTCTTCGTTCTTCTCATAAAAGAGAAATGTGTACATTCATAAATTAAGAAGAACGTGAAATAATCGACTGTTGGATCAACATACGTTTACGCACTAGTGCAACTTCTAATAAGCTGACACTAGGGTAAACATCTCCTGTTTAAGGTAAAATCAAGAAACTGAAGATGAAGCGTGTAGACCCAAGCAAAGTAATTGAATGTAAACGCAATCTGAAGCTGCACCGTGTGGGCCCAGGCAAAGTGTAGCTTACAATAAGCAGTCCTTATGCAAACGCCTACTCTCTTCTATCAGTCAACGAGGAAAATTGTTATGAAAACGAAAGTGTAGCAGAGTGACATTCAGGTGGCGGTAGTGTAGCCGTAAATGAAAGATATCATTCGGTTTCTCGTTCATATATGGAATTATTTCTTGAATTTTTTCTTTACTATATACTTACCTAAATACCTATATACTTACCTAAATGCAACTCGTTAATTCATTTAAATGTCAGTTTATATCTGCCTTAATCTTAATGAAATTCTGCTCAAATTTGTATAGCCCTCTGGCAGCTCTAGTCACAAATTGCAAGGTACCGGATCAAAAGGGGGTTAGAAATAAGAAGAAGATGGTGTGTAAAAGAGAAAATCAATTTTTTATTTCTACGTTGAATGTGACAAAAATTCGTATCTTATTTACTATGTCTTAAAATAGAAATTCAACTATCTAATTAACTAAATAACAATAAAAAAATAAATCCAATGTTAAGACAAATCCAATGTCAAAAGAATCCAATATTTAAACAAATCCGATAGCAAAGAATCCAATACTAAAACAAATCCAATAGCGAAAGAATCCAAATCCTAGGATAAATCCAATGTCAAAAGAATCCAATATTCCTGGCGTGAGAGTGCTCTCAAAAATTTAAGTCCGCTTCGTGAATCTGCAATATGAAAAATAATGACTTTAGTTGACAGTTCTGTGTGAAACTTCTGATGTATGGTGAAATGTCACTACTACGTCAAAATGCCGTGTGAAGAGCATAGTGTATAGTCATGATGTAGTATACACTCGTATATTGGTTTCTAATTTTCTTAGTAATACTAGAATCAATGTTTCTAGGATTGCTTGTTTAGAGATATTAAAATCAGTGTTTTTAATACCGTGGAATATGTGGGTGCCTTAATATTCTTAGCAATACTAGAATAAATGTTTCTGATATTGCGCGGTTTATATGTATTAAAATCAGTATTTTTAATACACTGCAGTGTGCAGAGGGGCACAGTGTATATTTATTGAAATATACGAAAAGTTAGGTTAATGTACCTAAAAATACTAGAATCAATATTTCTAGCCTTTTGTGATGTTGTATTAAAAGCAATATTTTTAATACGATATGCTAGGATCAAAGAACTCGTGCGTTGATTTTCCAAGACTTGATAGCTTCAATACTGTCTGGTGTGAATGCTCAGAACGCAATGCCGATTTCAATTTCTAACGCTCTATTTATACCCCGGATAATGTACAGAGTAAATGGGGCTTTAGAAAAAAGTTGAAAAGCGGTTGCGCGCGTGAACACTGGCTGTGCCGATTTTTTTCTGTAGGAAAAGAGAGAAGGCACGTCATCATGACTGATAACAATTGAAAGTTGCTGCTGCTTGATAGCAATAAATTATTTTGGTGAGGTTTTGTATTTATTATGAGCAATATTTTATATTAATGTTTCTTATTCTCTCTTTTTAGCAATGTGACCTAGTGATGCTGGTTTGGAACGCATGTGGAATGGAGGAACTGTGTACCATATTGTGTACATAGGTAAATGTGTTTGTGGTATATTCCCAGATCATAATTGATCTGGGATTTTACCTTTCTGTTGACCTTTTTATGATTTAGGTATATGCTTTTTAGGGATGATCCTTTGGAGTGGCCAGTGCATAAGCGTTGTGCTATAAAAGCTATAACTTTTTAGCGAAAATATGTGCACTGCGTTGTGCTATAAAAGCTGTAACTTTTTAGCGAAGAAATGTGTACTGCATTTAATGCAGTTTGCGACTCTTTCGTATTCTTGTTCCAGCTTGAGTTAATTTAAGGTGAGGTGATGTTGTTTATATATAAGAAATGTTGTGTGTTGACGGAACAAATTTCTTACCAGTTAATTCTACAGACAATTGCTGAAAAAAAATTGATAAATTATTGTCAATTATGAATTAATCTACCACATAGTGTGAAGCTGACCTTATGATAGGCAGAATTTGACACTGTGTATAAATAGTTTAATTAATTGACTATTTTTTACCAAAACGCTGTCCTCCTAGATAAATATGAATTGTTTTTTTGATTATTATTTAGTGTAATGAACATCAAAAATGGCGTGCGCTTTACTCGTTAACCCTTAAGTAGGCGCACTAGCGAAATTATACAAGTGGGCAGATAGGGTAGGGACAACAGTGACCCGAATTGCTTTCTATAAATTTAAGTAAAACACAAAATATTCAAAAACAAAAACAAATGCAGTTCGATATATAAATCTTATTGCTGTAATAAAACCTGAAAAACAAATAAATTCTCTCTAAGTTAACATGAAAATAAAATAACAATTATTTTATACAAGATATTGAGGAACCTCTTGTCAGTTTTTATTGAAAAGTAAAAAAATAATAACCACTATTCGGAGTAGATTAGAAAAGTGACGCTATTCACTCAAAACTACAATCTCAACATAAGTTTTATTTATTTTCGCTGGAACTCATCCGAAAATATTATTAAATGTCGAAATTTCAAAAGATATACCGAACAAAACTTACCTAACGAAAAGACTTGCGTAAGTGGGCACATGGGGTCATATTTAACAATAGTACAAAAGCATGTGAAGATTTTGAAAATTGTGTTCTGAGAATACGCAAGGTCGATAGAGAATGCGTTCTACATTTTTTTCGCTGTTAAAATTGCTCTGACACCATGCACCTACTTAAGGGTTAATGACAGTCACCTTTACCAATAATTTATCTAGATTAGGATAAATACCTTGAAAATTATATGCCCGATTAATGCGAAACTTATGCGTTGAAAAATTTACCACATTTTACGAAATAAAAATACGAACTGAGAAAAAAAATATATGTTATATAAAATTACCAAACTTGATAATTATTTGTGAAAAATAAAGTCTGTATGTTAACCGCTGATGAACTTTGAAAACTTGCAAAATACCGTGACCCTTTTGGTAGCTGTATTTCATTTGACAACTCGATGAAAAGGAAGGACTGATTGAAGAAGTGACTCACTTTCTATAGAAAAGTGTGTTCCGTTTTCGCTATCCATAATGGGAGATATTCGAAATTTTCACTAAAAATCACAAAAGAATGAATTTATCTTATTGTCGCTCAATGGAAAATTTAAAAATATAAATTTTGATACCTTCATCTTAGAAATTAATTCTAAGTTTGATGATTTTAACTAATTTTTGTAATTTTTGTAAAATTTGCCACAAAATCTCGATCCGCTATGTTTCGTTTCGATGTAGCAGATTTTTGTATCATTTCGTAGGCTTTTATGTCTTCAACTCACAGTGAGTCTTCTTCGCACTCATTGTGGGAATAAGTTAATAAAAACTCACGAATATCTCGATTTGTCTGGTTTCGAGATGTCAATTATCGCATAACATAACATCACATGTTTTGGAACCATCGCGCGAGTTACGTAAAAAGCATATTTTATCCTATATACTATGTATATATTTTTACCTATAAATATTAATATTCATTCATTTTCAAAAGTTAAAAAGTCATCGAACTGCATATATCTAAAATGCACTTTCATCAATTTAATGTTAATTGCGAAACACACTCCAATTTCAAGTCAAAATGTGTAGACGGCTTCCATCCACTTCACAGACACCTTTTTGCATCCACCTGTGTACTAGAGCCGATACACAATCGTAAAGGTCCTTAAGGGTATCGACGTATCCAAACTGCGGGACCCGATGGGTTCTAATCCCTGTTAATTAAAAGCTGCGCCTCATCCTTGGCTAAATCTCTTCGCAAACTGTTCTACTTGTCTTTTTCGACAGGAATCTTTCAAACATCTTGGAAACTAGCTCATGTTCAGCCTATTCCCAAAAAAAGGAGAGGGTAGAGATTGCTCAAATTATCGACCAATTGCAATCACTTCGATTCTTTCAATGGTTTTTGAATCTATCATTAATTTCAATTTAATGAAGTATCTTGAAACTCAACAACTCGTCAACGATCGCCAATATGGCTTGCGGACTTACGAAACGTTGGAACCGTAGTCTCCACAATTTTGGTGAATCTAAACCCGTCGTTTTTGAATATCTCAAAGGCCTTTGGTAGTGTCTGGCATACTGTACTTTTAGCTAAACTTAAAGCATTTGGTCTCTCGTCTTCTATTATGGATTGAAAGTTTTCCATCTGGTCACCAAATACGTGTTATATTAGATGGCGTTACATCTGAACCTCGCCCTTTAATGCCGGTGTGCCCCAGGGTTCTGTTATCTCTCCGTCTCTCTTCCTAACTTTCATTAATGATCTGCTTTCCCTTACTTTCAATCCCATCCATAGCTTTGCCGATGACAGTACAGTTGATTTCGCTTTCTCCTTTGATACTCTTGCGGACTCCAGAGGGAATGCCGCGTGTGTCAAACGATATGGCATGACTAGGTCATTCAATAACGATCTTGATATAATCCTCGCTTGGGGCAAAGCGCATTGCGTCAAACTCAATGCATCTAATACCCAAAGTTCTCTCATATCTTTAAAACAAGATCACCATTTAACAACTCTCATTTCATTTGATGGGGCCTTAATTTCAGATTCAACGTCACTAAGCACTTGTCTTGGATTTCTGAAAAGGTGTAAGAAATATTTCAGCCCATCAAATCTATAAGTCATATATCAGACTTAGAATGGAATACAATTCTCACATCTGCGCTGGGGCTGTCCGTACAGCATACATTAGATATTATCCAAAAGGTATCCTTTAAGCTCACTGGCGATTTGGCGATTACTTGTGATATCGACTCACTCGAGCACCGCCGCAATGTTGGATGTCTTTGGCTCCTTTATCACTGCACGCATGGCAAATGCTCTATATCTAGCCTGACCGCTTGTAGATTAGTTCCTGCATGCAATAATCGTGCTACAAGCCGTGCACATCCTCTCACCCAGATAAATACTTTCGGCCGTACAGTAACATTTCGAGATGCTTTCTTATCCCAAACTGTGCGAATGTGGAACAGTCTACCATCTTCTGTTTTTCCTCGGGCTTACAATAATAATATATCGAATTTATCTTGTAAATTGTTATTTGCGAGAACTTGTGGACAAGAGTTAGTTGGGTGCTTTCATGGGATTTTTCTTTGAAGTTGTCCACAAATATTGACAATAATTGCACTAATTATGTGATTTGTAATGCATATCAATGTTTTATGTTGCATTATTTGCATAAAATATGAACTTATGTGATTCTTTAATTGGGTTTATTTTGCATGCAGTTGTTGTTGTAGAAGGCCATATGTACATATATGTCATGTTATTGACTGTGATAATTAAATAAAATTCCTACTTAATTTCATTACTAATCCATTTCTTTAGTTCATTTCATATCTTTGCAGGAATCCTTTCATCTGTGCGGAATCAGATGGAGGTAAAACTTTATATATAATTATTTATAAATCTTTACTGATTCTCTCACCTTCTGTTTTTCAGGTTCAGAGCATTTATCGATTTTCTGTGGAATGACCACGGCGAAATTCAAGGAATGCCCAACTTTGAAGCAATTCATGCCACTCAAGCCAGTCAAACGATGTACAAAAAGGTGGCTTTGTTGTGATGCACCTAACGGTTACACATACGATTTTGACATAAACAGCTGCATTCACCACGAGATTTAATTTAAATTTAATTTAATTTCTGTTCTAGTACTCACCTTACCCTTAGAGAGGGTTGGAGTCCACTTGAATTAAAATTGAAGTTATATATGAATTATTATAACAATTAAATAACACAAATAAAATTTTAATTCAATATTAAGTATGCCCTAAACCTATCCCTCAGGACTACTAAAACAGAAATTGAATTAAATTGCAATTAAATGTGGCTTGGTGAATATAGCCCTTATTGCAGCAAGGTTCCTGGAGCATATGGGGGTACTCTAAATAAACGAGTAGTTAATAATTTGGGAAGTATAATTTCCAAGTAAGATGTAACTCTGTGATTCGACAGATTTTCTACAACTGTGCACTTGTTTTAATCATTGAATAATGCAGCTGTTGCAGCATGCATGTCAAATAGGAAAAATTCACCCAAAATTAAAGCGAAACTAAAGCTTGAAGAGGCGGCATTTAACTTCACGTCTGCTTTGTGTAAAATTGCAGGAAACCATTAAAGTTGGTGTAATTGCAATAACTGCAATATGACAACTGTTTCTAAAATAATGAAAACAGGCGAAGAAATTATGGTGCCGTTCCCTGAAATGATAAAGTTTTACCGTGCAATAATGGTCGGGTTGATTTGGCTGACTAGGAGAGTGTCTGGTCTTCACGAACATGACTGTATGTCTTCTTGGTGGTGAAAGAAAGTCTTTTAACATTTATAGATGATGATGATTGTAAACGTCTGGGTTAATCATTGTGAGGTAAACCGCAAGAAATTGCCATTCAAACCATTTTGATTTATTTTAGCAGAAACATTGATTGACGGAGGCTTGAAACGCATCTACTTTCGACGATCTTCAAACGAAGGTACCTCAGTTACCAATTGAAAGATCTACCAGACGAAAACTGCCACATATTCCATCTAAAAGAAGCACACTCGTACAAAGACCGTACGGAAAGCGTGTGATATACCTTTTTGCAAACTTGATTAAGATTTTATATTATATATATATATATATTAGAATCTGTGTAGAGCAAAGATAAATCTGATGCAGTCGTTGAAGGCTACATCTGCATCTACTCTCAACCTAAGGAAATACCAAACATCCGAATATGAAGTGTGGCAAAAGGAGTACTTTAACAAGTCGTACTCGCATTTCTTTGTTTAATATGTCGGTAGGGAGCCAAAGCTGCTAAAATCCATAATACATTTTTTTGATAGCAGCATTAACATGATCACTGCACTTCATATTGGAGTTAATAATTATACCTAAATTTCTAACTGTATTCACTGGCGAAAAGGTAGCTGCATTGAGCACAGATGCTGGAAGTTCGTCAGTATGAAGGAAATTATCTTGGAGTATCATTTATTTCGATTTGGATGCATTCAACTTTAGCTGATTGTTTACTGAGCTTTTGTGTATATTTTGAGGTCGTTTTTCAAGCGTGAAAAGCAATCCTCTGCCTGTCTAGGTATATCTGAACATCGTCCACATGCATAAGAATTTTTGCAACCTTTATAACTTCCGGTAGGTCAGTAATAAATATACTGAACAAAAGAGGTCCAAGCACTGATCCCTGAGGAACCCCGCAATAAAGCGGTAGAAGACCAGATAAAGTATTTTCCACTTTCACTTGCTGACACCTATCAGTTAGGTAATTCTGGCTTAGTTGAACAGCAGAGGACGAAAAGCCAACATTTGCAGACAAGTTATTCAAATGGTTAGAGTGAATAATCTGTATGGAATGCCTTAGAAAAATCCAAGAGCACAAGGATGCTAATGTGAGCTTTATCAAGGGTCTAACATAGATCACTGTTCACTTTTAGTATAATTGATTTACAAATTTCATATCTTCCAGGTGCTGCTGAATCTGCCCACCCATCAGTTTTTCTAATCCTTTAAAAAAAAAGTAAAATGTTAATCGGTCGCAAATCATTCATATCTTTTGAAGACATCTTTTTTTGACAGTGCCAACACTGTAGCAGTACTTTATAAGGTCGGAAAAGCTGAGAAGGTGATACAGGAATTAAAGACGTGCAACAAATGTTTAAAAAATGAAAGGCAAAACAATTTTAATGAAGCGTGGAGAAACTTCATCTGATCTTAATCTTAATATCTCACTTGCATCAAAACATCGGAAAGAGAAAATTATTTCGTGCTCAGTTAAAGGAGAAGAGTGATAAGATAGATCTGCTTGATTTTGAGGAATTAGGAAAATGGAAGTGAAGATTGTATTTAGGTTATCCGGGTCTAATTCTAACCTCCTTTCCACTAATGCTGGTTTTTCCACAATATCCATGGAATTCAGTTTCGATGTTTCGAATTTCTGCAGTAAATCGATTTCGAGTCTGTCAATTCCGTGCTGTAATTAGTTCCAACATGACGATGAATTCGATAGAGATACTCTCTCTCAATAATAAGAGTAGTTATTTCAGTAGAAAACCATGGCCAAAATGCGCTTTCGTTTTAGCGAAACATGTTTTTCGTACAAATATTTCATTCGACTCTTAAAAATATTTGCCTGTTCGTATGTCGAGTCGAAGAAGTATTATATAGGGTGGACCAATCTAAAGAATCACACTCAATAGCAACATCTCGCAGATTAATATTGTTATAATCCCTAAATTGGATCACTTCGACCACTGGAGCTCTTAAGGGAATCAAGTAGATTAAAAAAAAAGCATGTCGTGATCGGAAATACTGGGAGGGCTAAACTGGCTATGAAAACAAACTCGCTCTGGATCTGATGTCAAAAATAAGTCAAGAAGGCAGGGACTAGACCATTGAATAAATAACTAATACGGATGCGGGGTATCGTGCGAATACAGTGTACGTGTTTAAGCATTTCAATGACAGAGTGACCTACGGTCAGTGGGGGGGGGGGGGGGAATGACAAGAGGGCCTCGTTGCTATTTTGTGTCAGTTCAACATTCTGACATTTCATAATTTGGAAAAGAAGTTCTGGGATTTGAATTCGCGATATTGTGAAAAATAAATAGTTAGAAAAAATTCTTACAAATTTAAAAATTCCAAAAATATTATAAAATATAAATTTAAAAATTAATTTACAAACGTTGAGGTTATCTATTAAATTTCGTTTATTCACAGCTATAGTTTTTCAAAGTTTTCTTTTATCATTCCAAATTTTGCAAATTAGGTTTCCTCGAGATAAGGTCTTTTATAAGAAATGGCTTGGCAGTACCATTGCATAATTTTCTTGAATGTGAAGATTGCTGTTAAAATTCTGTAGTAAGTATAATATTAACAATATTTCTCACAACTGCCTAATTACATTGCATAAAACCAAAGATACTCATAAGGTTTATTATAGATAAACGAGGGGGAACCAATTGAGGATACTTCTTCTGTAACACAAGAGACGCAGAGTTTCAACACAAGCAGAAATAACCAGATTGGGAATTCTGAGAATTTTGTTGAGAATGCCAGATCCACTCAGTCTACTTATCCAGCAATAATGGTATCTTTTTTGTTATATTTCAGGTAAGATTACTAATAAGCTTTTTAATAGATTTATGAAGATAGCCATATTAGGAATGATTCACTAGAAGGGCAAACAAAAGAATTCTGCATTCAGCCTTCAATAAGCCATAGTATCTCCATGGAAGATGAACAAACATCAGATTTACCATTGTTGTGATCCCAAAATCACAGCCACATGTACAATTACTTACCCCCTATGGACATTCCAAAAGAGCATAAGCATTCATATTGCATAAGCATTCATATTGTGGTCTCAAAATACCACAGCATGCATATACAAATATCCATATCCAAAATGTACAAATATCCATAATTACTTACCCTCATAAATTTCTTCATATGTCCAAATATGCACAAAATGCACAAATATTCTTATTACTTACCTCCATAAATTTCTTCTCGCATAAATAGCCACTTATGAAAAGTAAACAGAATGCTTGCTCAACATTTTTGTTCAAACATAAATCACGGAGTTAATGTACTCCACTCCACATCGCATATCACTCGCAATTTCAAGAGCGGGATCAAATTACAAGAACCAAGCCAAGAAATTGACGAAGTCACATGCTTTAAAATTGTCTTATCTTTCCATTTTTTTTATGCTTATTGTCCGATTGGCCAGTTGAATGCACCAATCAGAAAAACTTTTTGATACTTTTGCTGACGCAGGGGCGTCAGATATTTTCGATGATAAAATATGTTGCAAGACTAAAGAAGTCGAAGTTCAGGAGAAGCACTCTTCAAGTGCATACGCGAATCGGGAAGTCTTTTTAAGCAAATCGTAATTAGAAGTTTTATTCAATCAATGTAAAATATTTTATTCAGTATAAAATTAAAATTAAAATTCGTTTTTTAAAAAGAGTGTGTTTTTTAAAAGAAAACCCTACCTGAGCTTTCCCCTTAAGTCGCTCTTCTCCCTAGGGAAAGCACAGCGACAAATTGGGTTACAACAACTGGTGGCAGCGGTGGGATCCCTAAGCAGACCAATTTCGCTATTTCGTTAAAATAAATTTAAACCGGTGTGTAACAAGTGTTTTATCTAAAAAATTTTATTGTGATAGAGTGAAAAAAAACCAACGTAAAATATTGTAACAAAAGTTACACCGAATGTTACCGAAATATCCAAATTCTTCAAAATAGCGTATAAACGCGTTCATTAAATTCAAATTTCAAACTAAAAACCATTTTTATCGGAGCATTATCATATACATACATGCGTGTTTAATATAATATGTATATTGTGGTCTAAATGGACTTTAAATCAATTAAAACATAACAAAAGTAGTACGAAAAAATAAATAGTAATATCAAATTTTTTTTTGGAATAATTTGAGTAATATCAATAAAAGATAACACAAAAGCAACAATAATGATAATAATAAAATTTGTACAATAACTTGAGTAATAGTAACAATAAAACGATAACAATAGAAACAAAAACAAAACAGAAAAACGCATCAAGTCTGGGCTTACTAACTAAAAGTAAACAGTGAGAAAAATACGCAAAAATAATATTATAAAAATCAAAGGTCGCTGGACGGACGGTCCCGACCCATCACTGGTGTGATCCCGAAAGAGACGGGCTGTCTCTTATAATCGATAACAACAAACACAACCCTTTTTAGCAACAAAAAATAAATAAAAGGATACGACTGCTGAATGGACTAAGACATCGGACAGGGCGCATCATACCAAAAAAGGAACGCACAAAGGAAGAACAATTTAAAAAAAAAAAAAAAGCACAAAATATGTATATATCAAGTAAGAATTTTTTCCTTTTCTTTATTATATATCATTATAGTTATCAAATGTAGTAGTTAGAGTATTATTTAAAGAAACAAAAAATATATAACTAATTAGTAAAGTGCAAATTCCTAATAAATCTATCCCTTTTGCAAGACGTAAAATTTTAAATCAGTGGCTTGTTTCCGTATCGTGATTTGCCGACGGAAAGTTTTAGTTTCATCTTGTCTGATAATCGTTGCAATTTTTGCAAATATTTTGGTGAAAAACTATAAGTGCACACGCCTAGATCGGGATTTCGTGGTTAGAGAGGTCTATGCTGGTTTTAACCATTTCTAGTGAACGACACTGCTTCTGTGGTTAATCCCTGCATGATTTTCTCCGATGAATTTAATCTAATGATTGTGGCATGTGTATGAATGTGTAATCAACGGTGTTAATTATACGCTAAATTGCATATTTATAAAATGAGCGCTGAGCATCTAAATCAAATTAAAACAAAAAATGTGTGTGAAGATTATTTCCAATAACAGTGACTATTATTATTAGCTCATGTGTTTGTATGAGGAAGAGCAGTCAGAGAGAAATACATATTCCTTTTAAAACCAACAGGATAATCCCAAACATATACAGAACACAACAAAAATTATATTATATAATACAAACAATTTTTTTTTGTGTTGAATAAATTTAGCATGCAATATTCTACAGTAATATTTTTTTTTTAAAAAAAAAAGTGCTAGTGAAATATTACTTTACAACAAGTTCTTAGTGTAAAGTACCTCACCACGATACACAGGAATATTTTGTGTCCATATAACGAATGACAATATAAACGAAATACATTAAAAAGAACTAGATCATTAAACCAACTTTCCTTAAAACAGATTTTCTATACAAAAATTTTGAGAAGTTTTATTGGTTTCTACGCAAATCTCTGGTAGATTCAATAATTGATACTACGGAAACTGTGAACGATGTTGTTCTTGTTGATAATGACTCTCAGACCTGGGACGAATGGATACCGTACGCAATGTTCGTGTACAATACCACTCCTCATAGTAGTACTAACTTCTGCCCTTACGAACTTCTTTATGGATATCCACCAAAAATACCTACTACTCTGAAGCAATCACCTCAAACAACTTATAACTACGAAAATTACGCGAATGAGCTGAAAGTGCGACTACAGCATGGATATCAATTAGCGAAAGAAACCATCGTAAAACATAAAGAAAAATCCAAAGAATATTACGATGGAAACAAACGAAAAAAATCTTTTAACATAGGAGACAAAGTATTATTAAAAAAACATGTGCGACAGAATAAGTTTTCAGCCCTATGGGAAGGACCCTATGAGGTTATCAAACTAACTTCCGAGGAAACGACCAAGATAAAGATCGGAAATGAAACAAAAACTGTCCATAATAATAATTTGAAACTATTTGTAGAATGAACTTAAAAAATTGATATATTTTGATGAAATTTATATATCTATAGCACCCTATTCTTCCACACCCAGTTTTATGTACAGTAAAGGGTAGCATGATAAATAGCTCTAATAGATTGAAAATTTTAACTTAATTGCAGCTCAACGAATTGCTCAAAGTTACTCATCCAGTGTTGGATTATCTGACACTCTCTTAACTATTAAGTTAATTCTTATAAGAATATTCAATTGTCCCTAAACATTTTTCCTAACCGCAATAAAGTGTGTTGATGTATCTAGCCGTACATAATTCGAATACTGACTTAGTTCTTATAATGCTTTTGCTTGGGTTCTTTCCGATCGCTGGTATGCTAATTTTTCTATCAAAACTATTTACTCTCTGCATCGAATTTAAAATCTAAAATTTTTCCAGATATGATTTGGACAATAGTCCTCCTTGCAACTTTAACCGCAGTCCGATCTGCCGGAATCAAGATTACTCCAATAAACAATGCAGGAATGTATTTTGAAAATTTAGGAAACATAGAATTCTATTCTAATGAATGGAAAATTGTAATATATTATGATTTAATAGGAATTAACTTGGGTGTAACCTATTTAAAGAAACACGCAATGGAAATTAATGACTTGTGCGGTGTGTTAAGGAACGAACCAGCATTTTCACAAGTATGTAATCATACGGTGCTAGAAATGAACCACCTGATACATGACATTGAACAGAAATCCTATTAGATCCAAAACTAAGGACAAGACGATCGTTGTTCGGTATTATAGGAACAATAGGCAAGCCTGTTTTTGGCATCCTAAATGAGGATGATGCTAACCATTATGATGAGGAAATCGAAAAACTAAAAAGGAACGAAGAATATTTGAAGTATTTGATAAAAAACCAAACCTTGATACTGGAAACCACAGCAAATATCTTTAACAAATCAATAAATGATATTCAAATGCAATTTGTAACTCTAAATAACAAATATAGAACGCTTCGAGGTTTTATGGATGAACTTCACAACGTAACGTATGCTAACAGGATTGTCGCTGAATTTGAATCGCTTACTTCCCTAAACACTCTTTTGATATTAAGGTACCAAGGAGTAGTTCGCACAATTATCAATCTCGTAACAGATGTCAGACACGGGAAACCACACCCTTCTATTATTTCTCCCAGTCAATTGGAGACCCTCCTCGTCACAATACGGAGAGAAATCTCTAGTGAGCTTAGATTACCAAGTTCATTAAAAGAAACGAATCTGTTATCCATATATCATTTGGGAAAAATGAGTACCATTGCTCACAACGGCAAAATAATATACGAGTTTAGAATTCCACTTCCTTACAAGGAAGACTACCAATTATTCAAAACCCATTCCTTACCTACAATTTATAAAGAAAATTTCACTTTTATCCAACCTAGTACTGAATTCCTAGTAATTGATTTTAATCGTGAACATTATTATAATATGGATGCACACGAACTAGGAAGTTGTGCCACTGACAGTGAAGCACAGTTCCTTTGTCAATTAAATCACCCCATTTTTAATGGAAATAAAGACAATTCAATATGCGAAGTTAATTTACTCAAACGAGAATATTCTAAGTTACAAGTTACATCAAGATAGAACTAGAGAAAAAAGACGATACCAAAAGTGTTAATTAAGTTGAGGAAAGTAGTAATTAAGAAGAATAAAGAAATAAAGCGGCTGCAGCAACAACTTAGGAATTCATCACGTAAAAATATGAAATTGAACTATTAAGTTTCGCAAGTGAAAACAAAGAATTTAATTACTGAGGAAATCGGAGAAATATTGAAAGATAAAATTGGCTCAAATTGGAACATTTTTCAGCGACAATTATGTAGAAGTAGAGGAAATCCTGTCTCGAAACAATATGACACCGCTATAAGAACATTTGTACTTAATTTGAACTTCATGTCTCCCAAAGCGTATGAATATGTAAGGGAACATTTTGTTGGATGTATACCTCATTCTAGGACGTTTGGAAGGTGGTATGAAAATATGAATTGCAAACCTGGATTTACTGCGCAGTCGTTCCAAGCAATAAAATACGCGTATGATGAAGCAAAAAAAAAAAAATGGCGAAACGTTATTTATTAATTTTGTATTTGATGAGATACATATCAGACAACATATTGACTGGGATGGACAAGATACCTACGGTTTTGTTGATGTTGGCGACGGGTCGGGGTGTGGAGAAATCGCAGCACAGATTTTAGTGTTTATGGCAGTTTATATTAACAGGCCATGGAAAATACCTCTCGCCTTTTTTCCTATCGTGTCCCTGAATGCTGAACAGAAAGGAAATTTAATTTCATTATGCTGCGAGCACACTTTAGAAACAGGTGCTAAAGTTATTGGCCTAACTTTTGATGGGACCTCTGTAAATATTAATGCGGCAAAGCTTTTATGCTATGATATTAGGAATTCCAGTGCAAAAATTTGGTTCAAGATAGATGGCAGGAATGATAAGCATATAGTACATAGTGCGTAATGCACTAGATGACTTACAAATTTTTATTACCAGCATGGACGAGGATGTTAAATGGTGCTATCTAGAAAGGTTAGTCATGTTACAGGAAGAGGAAGAAATGCACAGATGAAAGTGAAGTTAGCAGTACAAACTTTCAGCAAATCAGTTGCAGATACCTTGGATTTCTGTAGAGATGAGGTAAAGTTGAAATAGTTTATAGGTAGTGACCCACTCTCAAAATTTATAAGGATTCTAAACGATATTTTCGACACACTAAATAGTCGTAACGTAAGTGCCTATGAGTATAAAAACGAGCACTATGTGGCAACAATTATTACGAAATTAGGAATTTTGTAGAGGAAGCTATAAAATACTTAACAGGAATTAAACTTTCGTCGGGCACGCTTTAATAAATACACTGAGAAAAACTAGATTCATAGGTATAATAGCTTGTCTTAAAAATATACAAACGCTGCATGAAAGATTTATTATGACTAAAGAATTGAAATTAATACCAATTTATAAACTAAATCAGGATCACATAGAGCAATTTTTCGGTTCTATTCGAATGCACTTGGGTCATAACAAAAATCCTTCGGTGAGACAGTTTATTGCTTCTTATAAGAAATTCCGCGTGCGTCGCACAATCAGAGAAGGAGGAATTGGAATTTGCGTTCCGCATGAAAAAATAGCGATTTTAAATATACCTAAGTCATGTTATGAAACAACTGATCCTCAAGAAGAAATTAATATTACTTTAAGAAATATGTATGTAGCTCATGACCATGATGAACATGTTGTTGATCATAGGATTTTGGATCAAAAATTTTTATTCGAACACAGCTATGTAACATATCCCACCAGACTGACAGAGTATATGAGGAGTGTCTTTTCAAAAGGGGATATTTACGTCCTAATCGTTTTTTCATAAAATCGAAAAAAACTGACTGTAGCAATACCAACAGCTTTACAGAATAATAGGAGGAATATATGGAAAGGATATGATAAATTATCTAGAATATATTATTTTGAAAAAGATTTGCCTATTACGTTCAGTAATATTGGCTTGCAAAGTTTGGAAATATCCCCTTTTGAATAAAAATCTTTATAATATCCCTTTTTTGTTCTGTACCATTTTGTAAATATCCCTTTTTGTGTTGTACGTTTTTTGTAAATATCCTCTTTTGATTTGTATATTATACTAGAATAAAATTATTAAAGCATATTTTGAGTATTCTTATCAGTTTTTCTTTTTTAATTCTTACTTCTATTTTTACTCAAAAATATAAAACAGAAACTTCTCCCTTAAAAATTTATTTCGACTATTGAAATCGTACTGTAAATATCCCTTTTTGAAATGAAACCAAAGTAACAGTAATAATGTCATATTTTTTAATGTAAATATCCCCTTTTGATCGGAACAAGTGTCTTCAAGTAAGATTTCCTATGAGTTTATCGCGTTTTGTTTCGGTTTACAGTGACGAAATCTTGAATTTCAGAGTAGAGAATATAATCTCATACTTAACTTAAAAAAAAATGAAAATTGTGAATATCCCCTTTTGAAAAAACACTCCTCATATAATAAATGTTGATCATTATATTGCAGGCTTTGTTATTTTCAAAATTAATAAAACTCTTCACTGTCAGGAATGCTGGTCGGCTCGTCAGGGAGAGTTTTCACCTTTATCTCTAGTTGGATACAAAAGTCGAGGCTTCTTTCAAATTCCTTGTAAAAGCATTAAAGATATTTGCGAGCAAACCGAAGGTGTTCTTCGATCTTATCTTCATTTTCTAAAAGCAAAAGAAAGCATTCTTCAGAAGGAAAATTTCTTAAAAATTGTTATAGAGGTTCAAAAGTATTTCCTAGGAAAAGCATTATTTCAAGACCAACCAGTACATATGAATAAGAGCTGCCATTACAGTGCCCTTATTAAATTAATTACAACTAAATATTTACAAACGCGTTATTTTTGTTAGCCAAAAGACCTTCAGATAAATGCTCCATCCGCCAAAAATTTAACAAAATAGTACATTTTCAGGGAATGTGAATTAAACTATATTCCTTTATAAAGGGGTTTCCCAATAAGAGGTGTTATTTTGATATTCAAAGAAAAATGCCATTTTTTTAGATAAATCATCGGATTTTTATTTCATTATAAAGAGGAAGGTATGCCGTTACTAATGGAAAATAACATTAGCCAAATGACCACCACGACCACGCCTACAGGACCATATCCTTTTCATGAAATTTTCCATAACCAAATCGCAAAGTGGCTGCCCTATATCCTCGATAGTCTCACGGATTCCATCTTTGAGGTCTTGAATCGACGCTGGGCAGTTGGCGTATACCTTCTCTTTCACGTGGCCCCAAAGGAAGAAGTCGCAAGGTGTTAAGTCACAAGATATCGGTGGCCAATTGTGATCACCTCTTCGAGAGATAACACGGTCCGGAAACTTTTCCCGTAAAAGATCAATGGTTTCGTTGCTTGTATGGCACGTAGCGCCGTCTTGTTGAAAGTAAACGTTGTCCAGATCAATACCATCCAATTCCGGCCATAAAAAATCATTAATCATCTGTCGATAGCGCAATCCATTCACCGTGACTGTTGCTCCAGCCTCATTTTCGAAAAAGTTATGTCCAATGACCCCGCGGGACCATAAACCGTACCAAACAGTCACACGTTGAGGATAGAGAGGCTTTTCAACAATAACTCTTGGGTTTTCCGAGCCCAAGATGCGACAATTTTGCTTGTTGACGAAGCCATCGAGGTGAAAATGGGCCTCATCACTCAAGATGAGTTTTCGATGGAATTCCGGATCATTTTCATGCATTTCAACGACCCAATCAGCAAAGACTGGACGTTGTTGATGATCGGCCGGCTTGAGTTCTTGTGCTAACTGAACGTTATAAGCCTTAAGACCCAAATCTTTATGCAAAATACGGTGTAATGACGTTTGTGGAATGCGTAATTCCAAAGAACGACAATGGACAAACCTGGGTTTTCTTCAACACTTTCGGCTACAGCAGCAATATTCTCGGCTGTTCTTGAGCGACGTGCACGGGTTTTATTCTTCACATCACTAACTTGTCCCGACAGCTCCTACTACCAATTTCTGTATTGCGGTCCGACAAGGTGCTTCCCGACGACCCAAAAATGTTCGAGTTTTACGAACCGTCTCTGCCACATTTTCACCATTTTTATACCCTAGATGAAATCATAGGGGTATACTAAGTTTGTCATTCCGTTTGTAACACCTCGAAATAATGATGGTAGAGCAAAATGGATTGGACACCCATTCATAATATTAAAAGTTATTTCGATTTTTGCATGTCCGTCCGTCCGTCCGTCCGTCCATCCGTCTGTGCGCACGATAACTTGAGAACGCGTACACTTAGAGAGCTGAAATTTTGTACACAGACTTTAAAAAAAAAAGTAAAATTATGTTCGAAAATGAGCCAAATCGGGCAACTCCTTCGTGGGGTTGCCATATAAAAATTTCGTTTTCCGCTATATATTTGGACACTGCCTGAGAATGCGTCGACGTAGAGAGCTAAAATTTTGCACATGATGTTTTTACTACATTAGCAAATAAAATGTCAAAAATGAACTAAATCGGGCAACTCTTTCTTGGTGTTGCCATATAAAAATTTCGGTTTTTTACGTATACTTTGAAAACGATCAGTCCAAGACATTTTTATGGTACTAAAAACTTCTGCAGAATACGAAATCCTATAAAATTGGTTATAGTCATTTTGTCTGTGCGACAAACCGTTCTAGAAATATATGCGAAAAACAACTTCAAAATCAATACTTGAATAGATCGGTGACCATACGAAATTTAATACGGGCATTCATCTAGGGTATCATAAGAATTGGTCTTAGACCAATTCTAGCTTTTTTACTTGTTATAGTGAATTTTAATAATTTTAATGCGTTGTTGAATCGTGTATCGTTCCATTTTTATTAATGGCGTAGTTTTTAATTGTCAAATGTCAAAAAATGACAGCTTCAAAAGTGACATCTAGCGAAATAGCGGGCTAATTAAGATAACACCATTTATTGGAAAACAGAGATCTGAAAAGAAATAAAAGCGAGAATACGAATTAAGTTTCATTCATATATTATATTTTAATATTAAAGATAAAACTATGGAGAGGAATCTCTAGCTTTTAAGCTAGAATATTAATTAAGTGCCTCAAATATATATATATTTTATTATTAAAATTCGAAAGATGTCAACAGCAATAGAACTAATGACCATGGGGACTGAATGAGGTAAATGTATTGTGAATATTCTCATGATACACGAACCTAATACTCCTATATCTAACCTCCACGTGGTGGTCCCTGGAAACAAATTACAATGTTTATATAATGAACACTTTGATTTGGCTAAAGAGAAGGGAGACCTATTCCATTTGGCTATTTGGCAAATAGTATATACCCAAATAGAATATGAAGCATTTAATTAATTCAACTTTAATTAATTAACATAGCATTTTCGTGCATAAACTCATAAATTTATTTGTTTTGCTGTAATTTAGAATTAACTACACGAATTTTTTGACAAACTGTATTTTTTAAATGTTTACTAGTAATATTGGAAGTATACAATTTATTTTAAGTTTTTGAAACACCCCTCTTCAAAATTGCACGATTTCACTACTGTCATGACGAAACGAATACAAACAGAGCACACTAATACATTTCGCCGAGTGGCTTACAATTTCACCCGATAAGCCGTTTCCTTATTAGTTATTTATTTACTGGACTAGACGTATTAAAAAACGTAGGAAGGCAGGTGTTTACAATGGTTAAGTGAAGATTAGTAGTCCGGGGTAAAAATTCACTGGACGAAGCAAAATGATCAAGAATATCGACATTAAATCCAACACCCAAAATAATATGCTGATATCTACTAGTTAGTTCAAAAATGATTTCTTCAAATTAATCAAAATTGCTAACATCTAAATTTCTCGGTGGACAATATACAGCGCCGATAATACATTTAACAGCATCCAAGTTAAACTCCAACAAAAGAAATTCTAGACCGAGTATTTTTGAAGCTCCTATAATTATTGACGTATAATAATCATTTATACAGCATGTTATAAAAGTATGTTTACATACGGAAAACTTAGGTAGCTCGGATCGAGTTAGGAAAAAAATTCGAATAGACTATTGTTGCCGCAGATTGTGTTGTTTCCGAGTTATGTTGGCAACACTGTTTAGTGTTCTGAAAAGTGTAGACTTTCCAATTTTAATATACATCTTAGAAAGTAAATGTCCTAGAAAGCTGAAATAAATTTTGTTTAACTTACAATATCTTTTACTTTAATCAAACATATTGCCCATTCATCCAGCATTGATACTTTCGCAATAGGAAAATTTCGAAGTGGAATTTGTTTATTTTATTTTACAGATTTCCTACTTTGAGAACAATTTATTCGAAAATTTATTGTTTTCTTAATTATTTCGTAGCTTATACGATTCTACTTCCAACAATATGTAACTCAATGATGTATCTAGAGCCTTTTATAAAATAATATTCAATAATCTGTCAAGCTAGATTCAGATCACAAAAAATGATTCATTTCACGGTTTATTTGACTGGCTTTTATGACTGTCATTTGGTGACATAAAACAAGTTGTCTGATGAGTCATGTCCATTAGCTTATTCAGAGTATGCGAATCATCTCATTTGCTTTCCAGGAATATCCTATTTCTGCACCGATAATAAAATAATAAAGAACGACAGAATTGGAGTGTATTCAAGAACATTAAATTTGTCTTTGTGCAAATTTCAGATATTATACAGAATGCACTTAGACGCTCGATTCAGTGTCAAAATATGCAAAGTAGGGTTTCGACCTATAGTGGACCAAAAAAAAAATTTATTGTAAAGTGCAATTTCTCTAGTTGTATCTCCTTATTGATATCAATTATAGTCAAAAAAATTTAATCAAAAGCAAATATTATGCCAGCTCCAGTAGAAGGTAGACATGAATTATACGACTTAGCGCATATGGTGTATTTTTTCGGATATTGCCGTGGAAATCCACGTCAAACAAGAATGGAATATGTTAAAAGATTCCCTGAGAGACCTCGTCCTTTTCACGGCTTTTTCTATCATTTTTGATAGATTATACATGGAAAAATCCGTTGCCAGTCAACGAGAAACTTCAGGCATGCCTAAACGTGTAAGTAATATTTTTATCTTCAAATTATAATTTCTTATTAATAGAGTTTTACTTTTACAGAGTGGTGGAGAACACTGAAAATATTATGAACAGGATTCGGGAAGATGTCATAGGGCTCTATCAGTGGAACTTAATTTAGATCATACATTTGTGTAGCGACCTTTGAGCAATGAACGTCTTCATCCTTACGCTCGTACAGGAACTTCTTTCAAGAGACCTTCAAAGCCGCGTTGACTTCTGCAGGCTTATGTTAGAAAAGGATATGACTGAGATCTGCTTTCTAAGCAACATGCTGTGAACTGATAAGTTCAACTTTACAAAGGTTGGAGTGGTTAACTTCCACAATGTACATAGATGGGCTGAAAGGAACCCTCACGTAAGTAGGGGAATCACACTCCCAATATAGATTCAAGCTAATTATTTGGCACGAATCCTGGATCAGAATTTCATTGCGCCTTATATCTTTAGACATAATTTATCAGGACAGA
This sequence comes from Dioctria rufipes, assembly GCA_963924295.1. Lineage (NCBI taxonomy): Eukaryota > Metazoa > Arthropoda > Insecta > Diptera > Asilidae > Dioctria > Dioctria rufipes. Next base: position 60,205,629 of record OZ002741.1, read on the forward strand.
TTTATCTCAAAACCTTGGAGGATGTGCTATCGGAATTGTTGGATGACGTGCTTATGGGCATCAGTCGGAATATGATATTTCAACATGATAGAGCATCTCTCACTCTACTCGAAAGGTGCAATATTGGCTGAACTGACTGAAAACTTTCCTGACTGATGGGTAGGGCGAGGTGGACCAATAACATGGGCAGAGAGATCATAACACCTTACTCCGATGGGGTTATTTGAAGGAACAAGTTTATACCGCCGCAGTCGACAACGAGAATATTTTGGGGCAGTGTGTTTGAAAATAAGAGAAAGATTGAGAGAAATTCACATACCATTAAATGTAAGAGTAGATTACAAGTTTGTTATTTAGAAAACGGGCAACATATTCGAAATTTGTTGTGATTAAATAAATTTGTTAAAAACTTAGTATACCGTTTTACTTAGGTACATCAATGTTGAAGTTTTATATTATTTTATTACCGGTGTATAAATAGGATATTCCTGGAAAGCAAATGAGATGATTCGCATACTCTGAATAAGTTAATGGACATGAGTCATCAGAAAACTTGTTTTCACCAAATGACCGTCATAAAAGCCAGTGAAATTCAGGGTTTATTTGTTTTTTTATAATGAATCATTTTCTGTGGTATGAATGTAGCTTGAAAGATTATTTTATATTATTTTATAAAACGCCCTAGATACATCATTCAGTTACATATTGTTGGAAATAGAATCGTATAATCTACGAAATGATTAAAAAAAGAAAAAACAAATTATAATTAATCGCCCCCAAAGCAAAAAATGTTGTAAAACAAAAAATATATCTCTATCGAGACAGTCATTCTATTTCTAAAATGCATAAGTCTAATTAATTCGAAGAACTTTTAGTTTTTCTGGTTTCATAAATAACGCGGTTCATACTGGTAATGGCATAAAATGATTTTCAACTTACAATTGCTCATAAAATGCTTAATTTAAAAGATAATTTTCTCATCATAATTGGCTGCGATCGTATTTAATAATTTATGACCATAACAATTATTATCAAATCCGTTTTAAATTTAACTCCAAACGTATTATACAAACCGAAAAATCTAGAGCTTATTGAATCAGCCTATCCAAAACAGTTTGATTTGTTAAGAAATTTGTTACCCTTAAAGCCAATATCCCCATCATCCGTTAACCAGGTTAAAAAAAAAAAAAAACGATTTGTAAACTCTTTCATCTTGATCTTCCACTTATAAGATCTTTTTCTTAACCGCAGTGCTTATCCCAAAAGAAATCCTTTGACACTTTATTTAATAATGTACTTTCCACATCTTTTGCTGATAAAAGTTTTCAGCTTAATCAAATAGGATTACCCAAGAGCCAGTACCATTTAAAAACTGTGCACCTTGTTTGACGACCTATAGTTGGGTAAGGATAAATCGCTTTGGTAAAGTTGTGAAAAAAAAAAGTAATAATGACCTCTGTAGTCTGTATCCGAAACAATTTTCGAAGATATATCTCATAACCAGACGATTTAGGAAAGATAAATTGGAACGGTAAATTAAACTGAGGGTTAGGGTCGTTGTATCAATTTATCACACTTTCACGAAATATACTTCGCAGATTGGAACTGTGTAAAGTTTGATCAAGATAAACGAATTCCGTTGAAATTTGTGGCAAAGGTTCATTAGCATTGGAGAGTATTTTCGGTGATTGCTAAGTTATAGAATTTTGAATCTAACATTAATGTGTTTTGCGACAGTATCCAATATTTTTCCCAAAGGACTTAAGAATACATTACACATGACGTGACGGTAACATTTGGTATTGACAGAATTTTCTTTTTTAAATTACATCTTAGACAAAGATATATGAGACGGGATTGTGGGATAAGATAAATTGTCTCATCCGATTTATATAATTTACATGTACACAAACCGAGAACTTCCCATCATTATGCGACGGTGAACAATACAAGGACCAGTTTGGTGCTCTTTTCCATGACGCCAGGGCGCTTTATTTTTCCGAAGCTCTTTGGATATAGTTTGAAGCTATCTCCCCATGTCAAGCACCTTGGTATCTACTTAGACTCGATGAAGTTGATGTGGGGGATGCATGAAGAGGAAAAAGTTAATGCGGATACGAGGGTATTTCCTCAATATAGATAGGTGAGTCTTTCGCTGCATCTGTGGCATGAAACCGAGTGTTGTGCACTGGTTGTACACCTTGTTAGTAAGACTCTCGTGTATAAACTATCTAGTGATTGCAAAAATGCTTCCTTGTTTTAATGGCAGATGGCTCCACTTATAATATTTTGAACAGTTTTGCTCACACTTCGCTAAAAGTAAAGCTGTGCAACTAAACTTGGACAAAGGGTTCAAGGGATAAGCCGTAAGAGCATAGCTAAACTAAAAACATACAAAGGCTGGGAAGTAGACAACGCCTCACTAGAATATAAAATTCACGATGCCAGGACCTGATGTAGGAACAGCCTCAATTTTACTTAGAAATTTACTGGAAACTTGTTACTCAGAATTTTTATGTATTTTGAGGGCCGAGACGACATACATGAAAGTATTGTATTTGAAAATCTCACCAGACTGAACAAAAGATCTGCCGAAAGATTTTCTGTAAATTTCTAAGAAGAATTGAATGTTTATTACTCATGTACGCATCTACGTATCATTTTGAACAGTAATGCCTCGCCCCGATATAAAATCAACGATGGCTTCGTGTATAAAATATTGTGAAACGAAGTTTGACTTAGTTACTTGTTGTATTGTAGAGGGTAATACCCATCCTCACTTATGCCTGTTGTGTACAGCCGAGGGAGCAACTGAGAATTGCGAATTCCGGAAGCTGGCGGGCATGCAAAAAAAACCAAAGAAAACAGAAAAGAGAAAAAAAAAGAAAAAAAAACAGAAAAAGAGAACAGGAGACAAAAACGACAAACCTATGACAGCAACCACAAAACAAAAAAAAACGAAAAAGGGAAAGCAAAAACAGAAAAAATACAGAAAACGGAAAATAGAAAATAGAAAACAGAAAATAGAAAATAGAAAACAGAAAACAAAAAAAGACAACAGAAGCCTTTATAACTCGAGTAAATGAAAGTGAATGATTTCCACAACTTATGGGTCACATATCCTGCGGTTTACAAAAACCAAAAAAACAAATTTCCAAATTAAAATTTTTTTCAACTTTTCCTGTCCTTTGTTTCTCGAGTAGCAAATTATATCTAATATTGCGATAATTAATCCAATCAGTTTAAATGGGATAACAACTTAACCAATTTTATAAATCAACTTAATATAGGTTTCAGTCCTCGATCTCATTATCTGTTGGTCTAGCAGATATCATGACAGTGCAGACAACTTACGTGAACTATTTCAAGATTAAAAAGGAATTATAAAATTTTCATAATTGAATTTTCATCCTTTTTTTTTTTAATATTATTCCGTTCTTGGAGTTTGTTTGGAAATATCGTGGGTGGTGTTATAATTATCTACATTATTTTTGGAGAGAAAAAAAAAATAAATTTTCACAAACCGTTGTAGGCAGGGTTCTAATCAAAGTAGGATATGTGGGCGCATATTATATAAAATAAAAAAAGATTTTGCTTTTAATAATATCATACTGTTCCCCTTCTCCATATCTCCTCTGATTTAGCCTTGGGAAGAACGAATTCTTAACTTTAAAGCAGTGTCCTACATTACACTCCAGCATAAACATTTGTGGTATGCCAGGCAACTAACTCGTAGATATCAGCATGTTATTTTGGGTGATGATTTAAATGTCGGTATTCTTCATTATTTTGCTTCGTCCAGTGAACTTATAACCCGGATTACTAATCTTCACTTAACCATTGTAAACACCTACCTTCCTACGTTTTTTAATACGTCTAGTTCCTCCCTTCTTGACTTATTTTTGACATCAAATCCAGAGCTTGTCTGTTTTCATAACAAGCATAGCCGATCACGACATACTTTTTTTAATATAGATGATTCCCTTAAGACCTGCAGAGGACAAAGTGATCCAATTTTGGGATTATAACAATATTAATCTGCGAGTGTGATCCTTTCGATTGGGCTGCCATATATAATAATTCTTCAACAGACGAACAAGCAAACATTCTGAGCATTCGAATAAAACAGACTTGTTCCGCTGAAAGGGAATTGCATTTTGGCCTCTGGATGTCCATGATTTTCTGCTGAAATATATACTCTCATTAATGAGAGAGAGTATCTCTATCGACTCCATCGTCGTGTTAAATGTAATTACAGCAGGCAATTGTACAGATTGGCTCCAAATCGAGTTACTGCAGAAATTCGAAGGTCAAGGCGTTTGTATTTTACATCTGTGGAAAAATCTTAAGATAGCCGGTATTACTGGAAAGGCGGGTAGTCCCGCGTGCGAATTCAACCCGGATAACCGAAATGCATTCTTGACTTCCATTCTCCCAGTTCCTCAAAGTTAAGCAGATCTATTTTATCACTCTTCTCCTTTCACTGAACACGAAATAACTTTCTCTTTCCGTTGTTTTGATGCAAATGAGGTATTAAGGGCTATCGATCAGATGCAATAAGATCAGATGAAGTTTTTCCAAGATTCATTAAAATTTTTTTTAAAATTTGTAAGAATTTTTTCTAATGCCCCATTTATTTTCAGATAATATTTCTTAGCGTTGCCTTTGTATGACTGGAATAATTTAGAAACCAATGACAATTCAATTGTAAACAAACAAACCGGCATTGTTAAAATGTTAAATTTTTTGCCATGGCTGCTTATTTTTATAAAATTTCACTTTTATTTTGCTAGAAACACTATAATTAATTAGTAAAGCTATTAGAGTTACTTGAAGAATGATTTCCCACGACAATAACTCTGTTCGTTCCTGCAGCACAGCACAGCGCACTTCATTACGATAATTTAAGACTCCGGAGTCTCTACTACACAAAATATCGTTCACAAAAGAATATTTCGCACTTATTTCACACTACTATTACGTAAAAATCACGTTTAATGATTTATTTTTCACAATATCACGACTTGAAGTCCGAGAACTTCTTTTCAAAAGTATGAAATGTCAGAATGTTGAACTGACACGATACCCCGCTTCCTTATTAGTTATTTGTTCAATGGTCTAGTCCCTGCCTACTTGACTTATTTCTGACATCAGATCCAGAGCGAGTTTGTTTTCATAGCCAGCTTAGCCCTCCCAGTATTTTCGATCACGACATACTTTTTTTTAATCTACATGATTCCCTTAAGACCTCCAGAGGCCAAAGTGATCCAATTTAGGGATTATAACAATATTAATCTGCGAGATGTTGCTATCGAGTGTGATTCTTTAGATTGGTCTACCCTACATAATACTTCTTCCACTCGACATACGAACAGGCAAATATTTTGAACAGTCGAATAAAATATTTGTACGAAAAACATGTTCCGCTATAACGAAAGCACATTTTGGCCATGGTTTTCTACTGAAATATCAATTCTCATTATTGAGAGAGATTATCTCTATCGAATTCATCGTCCTGTTAGAACTAATTACAGCACGGAATTGTATAGACTCGAAATCGATTTACTGCAGAAATTCGAATCATCGAAACTGAATTCCATGGATATTGTGGAAAAACCAACATTAGTGGAAAGGAGGTTAGAATTAGCCCCGGATAACCTAAATACAATCTTTACTTCCATTTTCCTAATTCCTCCAAATTTAGCAGACCTATCTTATCACTCTTCTCCTTTAATTGAACACGAAATAATTTGCTCTTTCCGGTGTTTTGATGCAAGTGAGGTATTAAGGGTTATCCATGCGATAGGATCAGATGCAATAAGATCAGATGAAGTTTCACCGCGCTTAATTAAAATTGATCTGCCTTTCATTATTAAACATTTTTTACACGTCGTTAATTCACCTTCTCAAATTTTCCGCCCTTATGGAGTACTGCTATCAAAAAAAGATGTCTTCAAAAGATATGAATGCCTTGCGACCGATTAACATTTTACTTTTTTTTTAAAGGATTAGAAAAACTGATGGGTGGGCAGATTGAGCAGTACTAGGAAGATATGAAATTTGTAAATCAATTATACTAAAAGTGAACACTGATCTATGTTTGACCCTTTATAAAGCTCACATTAGCATCCTTGTGCTCTTGGATTTTTCTAAGGCATTCCATACAGATTATTCACACTAACCATTTGAATAACTTCTCTCAAAATGTTGGCTTTTCGTCCTCTGCTGTTCAACTAATCCAGAATTATCTAACCGATAGGTGGCAGCAAGTTAAATTGGAAAATAATTTATCTGGTCTTCTACCACTTTATTGCGGTGTTCCTCAAGGATCAGTGCTTGGACCTCTTTTGTTCAGTATAATTATTACTGACTTACCGGAAGTTATAAAGGATGCAAAAATTCATACGATTGCTTTGCTCGCTTAAATGACGACCTCAAAAATATACACAAATAGTCAGTAAACAATCCCTCAAAGTTGAATCCGTCCAAATCGCAATAAACGGTACTCCACAATAATTTCCTTCATACTGATGAACTTCCAATCTGTGCTCAATGGAGATACTTTTTCACCAGTGAATAAACTTAGAAATTTAGTTATAATTATCAACTCCAATATGAAGTGCCGTGATCATGTTAATGCTGCTATAAATAAAATTTATTATGAATTTTAGCAGCTTTGGCTGTCTACCTACATATTAAACAAAGAAATGCGAATACGACTTGTTAAATTACTCCTTTTGCCACACTTCGTATTCGGTTGCTTGGCATTTCCTTGGGTTGAGAGTAGATGCAGATGTAGATGTAGCCTTCAACGACTGCATCAGATTTATCTTTGCTTTACACAGATTCGACCATGTGTCACCCAATAAATTACAGCTTCTTGGTTGTTCGCTGTCCACGTATCTGAACCTAAAACGCTTTACTTTTTATTTATTTACTACGCACGAACACCCCAAAATATTTGCTTGATAATATTCAGTTCTGTCAATCAGCCAGGAATCGAAATTTGGTCATGCCACGGTTTCGCGAAGCCATTTTTGAGAATTCTTAATATGTTCTTTCGTTTATAGAATAACTTCCTGCCGGTTGCGTCGGCATATTCAAGAGATTTCTATGGTGCCATTTTTCCATCTGGGCTGCTGCCCAGTGACCTATGCTATGTGAACGCTGACAACAATTTCGATGTTTGGTTCTTTCATTCTCTTATTGTTTCCTTGAAAACTTAACAATTTATGTTTTATTATTATTATTTTGGTTATTATTATTTTTAACTTGTATTTAATTACTGTCTTTCTTTTCTTTGCATTTATTCTATTGTGTCTTTTTTTCTTCTTTTATCTTATTTATCTTATTTTCTGTTTATTCATTTTTGGTTTAGCATTTAAGTTTTCATGTGTCTTTTTTTGTTCTTCCTTAAATTAGTTTCTTTTTTTTTTTATTAATTGGTAGTTTTTTATTTTTGCTTTTGGTATTTTATTATTCTTTTATTAGCTAAATTTTGAATTTGTTTTTTGATTTTCATAGTTCATTTACCAAATAACAATGTACTAAAAAAGATTGTAATATATTGTGTACGTATTTTCATTAATAAATTCTAATTCTAATTCCAAATTATTTTTACGTAGTGTACCTATGGTTGTACGTTGGTAATCTTTCAATTATCAATTATCAATATCATATGAAACTTTTTTACAATCAAATATCTTCAGCAATGAAATTTTTGATAATCGATATGTGGTATATACAAGGGACTGAATTTTGGAGCTCTCTGGTTTGAAAGACGGGGGTAGTTGTCTGATAGAATTCAAAAGTATTTTACATCATCATGTTCAGTTTCTCATGATAATTCGGACGAATTTCTGTGGGTTTCCGTTAAAAAAAAAAGATTTACTTTGTATGTGTGCTGTGTATATGTACCTCCAAGTAGGACTTATGAGACTTATGATTCTCTTTTTTCAAATATTAGCGAAAGATTGTTCCGATTTCCTGGGAAGCCTCATTTCTTATTTATGAGTGATTTCAATCTACCATACCTTTCATGGTTCTTTGTCCAAGTCAATAATTTTATGACGCCTTCTGGTATTTTTAATAAACCTGCTCAATCTATACTTAACAACATGACCGTGTGTAATAATACAATAACATCACAAATTTCAACGATAGGATTCTTGATTTGGTATGGTCAGATCTTCCTCTGAGTAATATTAGCGTTGTAATATCTGAAATTCCTATTTCTAAAATTGACCTCCATCATCCACCTTTAGATGTATAATGTTTCATTATCTAAGCCTGCTCAAAATGAATTTATTAAGCAGAGAAATTTCTTTTTAGGTGATTATACTAGTGTAAATAATTACGTCAATGGTATTGATTTCTACACAGTCTTTGCTTCTGATGTTTCTCTTTATATCGAGAGATCTTACGAAATACTAAATTTAGGTATTCGTGATCACATACCAGTTACGAAAAAGAAAACCAAAAGTTTCCCATCCTGGTATAATCATCAACTTATTAAAGTTCAAAATACGAAGGAAAAATATCGTCGGTTATATAGGGCTAATTGCCATTCGGAAATCTATAAAACTTTTTCTTATATTAGAAATTTATCTAAAATATTAATCTCAGAATGTTAAAATACGTATGTGGACTCGACTGAATTTTCGTTACAAAAAAGCCCTAAAGTCTTCAGGACATTTAGCAAAAATTTCAAGAGCTCCAAATTCTCAAAAGAAATAGTATATAGCGACATCACCTCATCTTCTTCTAAACATATTAGTAATTTATTTACCAAATAATTCATATCGCTTTTTTCTGACAGGATATCTAACTTCGATTTGGTGTCCGTTCAAATTACAATAACTCAACTAATATTGGTTTAAGCTTTGTCTCATCTGAAGAGGTGCATGATGTACTAGATAAACTAAATTGTGATAAAAATCCAGTTCCTGATGGAATTCCAAACATTGTATATAAGAGATGATCTAATAGCCTAGCAAATCCTCTAAATACTCTATTTAATCAATCCATCACACATAAAGTATTTCCATCAGAGCTAAAACGCGTATTTTTTACTCCAATTTTTAAGTCATGTGATCCGGGATTATACATGTATGTGATCAGCAATACGGTTTCCTTCCTGGACGTTCTACAATTACTGACACAATTGTTTCTGCTCTTGATGAAAACAAGTAAGTCGACTCTACTCACACTGATTTTTCGAAAGGGTTTGATAGGATTCGTCACCAGCAATGTCTTTTAAAGATGTTGAAAATTGATTTCAACATAGGACACTGTTCTTTGGTTTCTATCCTATCTAGAGGGAAGACATATGTGTTGTGGTTTTTAATGGCTCCCAATCAGACCATTTCGAACAAACCTCAGGATACAATACTCGTAACTTTCATATTCCTAATTTATATAAATGCCTTATCAATAGATAGTACATCGCCGCCTTTACTTTACGCTGACGACGCTAATTTTTTGGGGTAATTTATGATGCAAGTAATTGTATATGCCTTCAAGATGATATTTTTAAGCTCGAAGGTTGATGTAAGGAGAACTATCTTGACCTTAATTTCGGTAAATGTAAAACTATAGCCTTTTCTAGAAAGCGGGAAACAATCTTCTTTAACTATAAAATTAATAATACTTCGATTTTACTTGTTAATGAAATAAAGGATTTAGGAGTCACTTTTGTAATCCTTATTACCAATAAAGATTATTGCATGCGTAGATCTTTCAAGGGGCAATTCTGCTTTTATCTGCCTTTTTATTTCATTGGTGAGAAGCACTCATGAATATGTTTGTCAAATTTGGAGCCCCTTCTATTCCTGCTGCAATAGTCAAGTTCAATTTGTCCAAAGAAAGTTTACTAGGATCCATTTGTTTAAATTAAACATCAACGAGATGGAATATACTCAGAGATTATCTCCTTTTAACCTGCCATCTTTCCATCTTTGAAACACGGTCACATTTATCTAGACTGCTTATTTTTTTATAATCTTCTAAATGGCTACGTGCTTTCTCCAAATTTGCTTTTCAAAATTTGCATAAATATCCCAAGGAGATACTCAAAACTACATGTTCCGTTTATAGTCCCCTTCTGTAGAATCAACCTCCGAGTTAAGTCACCTTTGGTAAGAATTCAGAAAATTTTTAGCTCTAAGTTTAGCAATACTTATATCTTTAGTTTAGAAATAAAACAATTTCCAAATTCCTTTTAACATATAATTTTAGTTTATTATTTTTATATTTTTGTTTTACATTTATTTTTCTGGATTTTCTTCTATTTTTGTAGTGATAGTTTATTCTTATATGAATTTTTGTATTATTTTGTATTTTGCTTTTAGTTTTTACAATTTGATTTTTATCTAATTTCACATTTATTTTTTGTTTACTATGTAATATAATTTTTTGCTTTGGTTCTCATTTTGTAGTCTTAGTTTATTTTTCTATTTTTATTTTTTTATTATTATGATTTATCGTATTAAATATTCTAAGGTACCTATTGAGTTATTGGATTCTGTCTGTGTAATATCTTCCTACCTTCTTGAAATAAATAAAAGAATAACATGCAGGCAGAGCCTTTGTTAATTTCGACTAGCCTTTTCGCATAATCTGTAGGAGTTTTAACGTCTGTTGCTTTTCCAATATATGCAATCGTATTCATATCGAACCTGTAGAATGTCTTAGCACCACAAATAGTTACTATTTTTAGTCCACATTTATCTAGCTTTGGGGCTATATAAACCCGAAAAGGAAACTTTCCATGGAAGCTCAAAAGTTGTTGGTCAATGGTCACCAAAAAGCGTGGCTGGTAAGAATTTCTGCAGTTAGATATGAATAACGACAATATTTGTCTGATCGGGGCAAACGGGTTTTCTATATCCTTGCTATGATTATCAACGAATCGTAAGCAAATAAGCAAAAAGCGAAAACGATTTGCATTCGTAATAGATTTTTATATAGCAGCACTAAATGGCGACGACATATCTTGCACACTTTTACAGTTGTCTTTATTTATGCCCGAAAACAGAAAAATGCAAATCAATGTCTACAATTTCATGCTATCAGTTTTGTATTGATCTGTGTATTTTGGGGCACGTTGCTCAATTTCTTGATTGGTATAAAACACAATCGAATCAACAATTACGGCTTGCTAAACAAAGTTGCAAATGAATGCTCTTCAGTTTCAATAATCTTAGCGTCACCTGTCGCCAGTCGCTGGATGGTCACAATATTTTTTCCTTGTTTTTGACTCGTAGCTGGTGAAACAGAAAACCAAACATGCCCATTCTTACCTCGCGACACATATTTTCGCAGCTGGACTAGCGGAATATCCTTGTCGTCAATGATTCTACTGTCATTGAAAATAATATCGTCTTGCGACGATTGCACGGATACATTATCTTCAATTTCAGATACTTGACCATCTTCTGAACAGCACTTAACGTCAGAACTAACTCATCAGAAATTCTATGCAAATAGTATTCAATTTGATCATCCGAAAGCGTAGCCATTTTAACCTAAAAAACAAGCATATATCTTATCAAAAAAAAAAACAGTTACGTAAATAGCAACTGTGGTGACTGGCAACCCCAGCACAGTCAATATTACAAAAACAACGACTTACCATGTCCTAAATGTCTCCCAAACCAACCTCGCTTTCTAATAATTACATGGTAAAAGAGTTGATTCGATCGAAATCAAGTGTACCAACGGAATAAAAATGTCAGCAAGTGTCTGTATCGACGAACATAATAAAAAAAAATAAATAAAAGGAAATCGCTATGTCGCCGTATACACTTAGTAATAAAATTAGATCACCTTTCCTTTTTCCGAATTTTGCATAACACATTTTTCCTACCTCATTTGATTCGTTTAAGTTTTAATATCTTTTCATTTGATATATAGTGGGAACACATTTTATACTGCATAAGCACCAACATTTTCATCATAAAAATGATATCCTTCCATAAAATTCGAAATATATAAAGTTGGGCCCTATGTGTTGTGTATTCTTCCTCATGGAATAGCCTTATCAAATTACAATAAATAAAATTCAACCTATACCTGACATGAATATTTCTATTCTACTTTGTCATGAGAAATTTCTGAAGAAACGTGGGGGTTTCCTACTCAATTTTTCTGTTGTCATCATGAGAGGACAAGATACGAACGAAACATTGTTTCTCAGCTTCTTAAAGACATCTTGAGGAAAAACGTCCTCAACATATGATACACACTCAGCTTGACAACCAGTTGAGAGGATATTAAATATTATAACGCACACATTTCCAGATACATTTTTAATGGTCGTCAAGGAGTTTTTCTTTTCTAGAAAAGAGGACATTACTACATGCATGGCAACCATTTCTTTCAATTTGACTTTTTGTAATTAGAATGTTTTTTGTCAGTTTTTAATAAGAGCACTTCAAAAGCACCAAAAGCCGCATTCTAGGCTGAATCAGTTTTTTTTTGTATCAAGCGAATTTTGATCGGTTATAGGGAATCGACTTGCCTCCTGTTTTATGAATTACTAACGAAACATTGTATCTTGGGTCTCGACTAAGCTAAAGAAATTTATTATGGATATCGACTAGAATAAATGTTGCTTACATTGCTTTTGGTTTCGACTGAAACAAAGTAACTTTTCCTAGGTGACCACTACAGCAAGACTTTCATTAAGAATAAATTAAATTTGTTTCAGGTCTCAACTGAAACAAAATATCTTATGTCGGGGGATGATCTTATCGAACGATTTCCATACGATTCCCACACGTATATTGGTGAGTATATTATATTGATCACATGTTGTATATATACAAATACATAGGTATGAGCCGTTTATTTTCAAAGTGTTTTAATTCCATTTGGGTATAGTATTTCTATTTTCTTCACTATTCTTTAGTAAATATAATTAGTTGACAAATTTACAACAATCTTTAACGTAAAAATACACAAAATTCACTGTTAGATTCTATAAATATTTTTAAATTATTATTTATTTTTTTTAATGAATTTATACTAAAATATTTCAATATTTCGTCGTAATAAAGTTGCACCACTTTAAAAATAAACAGCATTCTTAAAGACATAATCTGTATATGGGGAGAATTTCATGAGAGATTACGTGTATTATGAATGGTTTGGCAAATTTCGCTTAGGAGAAAAAGGCATATAAGATGTTCCTCGATCTGATCACCCAGTTATTATGAATGTGGACATAATAAAGACTATAATTGATTCCGAGCGGTAAACAAACAACTGGGTGAATTTCAGTTGGATTAAACATTGATCAATCAACACTATAGTTAACTATGTTTGTATCCGAACGATTTGACAGAGAAAAAATCTTTCTGGGCCATATCTCCATCTGATCCGTTCTTAAGACAACTTGTGGCAGGTAATAAGAAATGGATCTTGCACATCAATATAGAGCGGAAAAGATAATGAGGCCAGTGAGGTAATCGTCGTTACACAAAAAACCAATCCATCAATTCGTGCAAGTATTGCCGTAACTGTACAAATTCATGACAGAAATGGCCAAAACGTATACGAAATTGGCCAATTACAACAGTGTTGTGTGCTGTCATAGTTTCGCTAAAAGGGTTACCCCTTCCGCCATATTCCCTCGACCTAGCTCCCTTCGATTACTGATTGTTTCGGTCGCAACAGAACTTATATTTTTATATAGACCTGGGGATGAGAGATCCCATGTACGGACACCAAGGCAGCCCATTGTGCTAACCTGTTAGAAACCCTCCCACCAAAAGTATCATGTTATCTTAATGAAGTGCATCAGTGAGGTAAGTTGTTCAGCTCATCTATAGATAGGATATCTAGCATACTACAGGCAAAGGCCGAACAAGAACACAGAACTCGATCGGTTATCTCAGGCTCTGCAGGCAGGACAAACACTCAAGGCTGTCAGCAACTCACTGCCTTTTTACATGAGCGTGAAGCGAGTTGTGCCTGTTGATGGTGCTAGACACAGTTCCGTATTAATCCCTTCCGAGCCTCAAGTTAAAATTACAGAAATTCCTATTAAGCCCGTCAAGAAAAGTTTTGTACACCTGGAAGGGCTTAAGTTCGCCAATTGCTGCCTATATTTTGTAGGTATATTAGCTTTGATAAAAGACCTAAAAACCGAGGTGGAAACGGCTATGGCGAGTGCTGGAAGGGAGAACCAGAGCCATACCTGGGTCTAAGGTCAGCCCTTTTATTCCATGATTCATATCTGACCAGGAGTTACACTGAATGGGCACGCTGTTGTTGATACATGACTTACCCATGGACGACCTACAATCTTCCAGTCTTCCAGAGGGCTACTCAGAACCATCAAGGTACCCTGACTATCCCAAAGGATAGCAATGTCCTTTGCTTGATCTCATTAAGGGCTATTTTCGCTGCCATTGCGATGGCGAAAACTTCAGCCTGGAAAACAGTGGTATGCCTTCCAAGTAAGTTGTCCAACGCAATGTCACTTCCCTTAACGCACAATTCCCTTTCAGGAAAACTCACTCTGCCACCGTCGCATCAAATCGCAAGCGGGCTGGAGGGCTTTCCTGTCTCTGACCACACGCCAATAAGCAATGGAAAGAACCAGTCCAGCCATCTTCCAATATCCCCATGAGCTCAAATTACATACACTGTAAAAAATGCACAAATTGTTGCCACACAACTTAGGTAGTTTTCCAATGTAGGGAATATTCGCTAAAATTTAGGGAATATTCCCTACATTATAGGGAAAAATGTCTAAGCTTTGTGGCAACAATTGTGCAAATTTTTTACTGTGTACAGCCCTTTTGGTATCAGCCGGAGCACCAAGATCCAGGGGTGGCAAAGTAAGTACGCCAGCTTACGGACTGCAGTCTCCACTAGGCCACTACACTACACTACACTACACTACACTACACTAGGCCACTACACGAAAGAGGCGGAAACTCCCTTAATAAATAGACCAAATCCACTTAAAATAAATAATATTTGAT
>OZ002741.1:60220821-60343836 GCA_963924295.1 Dioctria rufipes
CTTACGTTTTCACCCGATATGCCGTTTCCTTATTAGCTATTTATTCACTGGACTAGACGTATTAAAAAACTTAGGAAGGCAGGTGCTTACATTGGTTAAGTGATGATTTGTAGTCCGGGTTAAAAATTCACTGGACGAAGCAAAATGATCAAGAATATCGACATTAAATCAAGCGCCGATAATACATTTAACAGCATCCAAGTTAAACTCCAACAAAAGAAATTCTAGACCGAGCATTTCTTAAGCTCTTATAATTTTTGACGTATAATAATCACTTATACAGCATGTTGCAAAAGTATGGTTACATACGGTAAACTTAGGTAGCTCGGATCGAGTTAGGAAAAAAATTCTTATAGACTATTGTTGCCGCAGATTGCGTTGTTTCCGAGCTATGTTGGCAACACTGTTTAGTGTACTGAAAAGTGTAGACTTTCGAATTTTAATATATATCTTAGAAAGTAAATGGCCTAGAAAGCTGATATGAATTTTGTTTAACTTACCACATCTTTTACTTTAATCAAACATATTGCCCATTCATCCAGCATTGACACCTTCGCAATAGCAAAATGTCAAAGTGGAATTTGTGTCATTTATTTTACAGATTTCCATTTCCTACTTTGAGAACTATTTATTCGAAAATTTATTGTTTTCTTAATTATTTCGTAGCTTATACGATTCTCTTTCTAACGATATGTAACTCAATGATGTATCTAGAGCCTTTTATAAAATAATATTCAATAATCTTTCAAGCTAGATTCAGATCACAAAAAATGATTCATTTCACGGTTTATTTGACTGGCTTTTATGACTGTCATTTGGTGACATAAAACAAGTTTCTGATGAGTCATGTCCATTAACTTATTCAGAGTATGCGAATCATCTCATTTGCTTTCCAGGAATATCCTATTTCTGCACCGGTAATAAAATAATAAAGAACGACAGAATTGCAGTGTATTCAAGAACATTAAATTTGCCTTTATGCAAATTTCAGATATTATACAGAATGCACTTGGACGCTCGATTCATTGTCAACAGATGCAAAGTAGGGTTTCGACCTATAATGGACCAAACAAAAAAAATCTATTGTAAAATGCAATTTCTATAGTTGTATCTCCTTATTGATAGATACTGTTTCATCAATTATAGCCAAAAAAATTTAATCAAAAGCAAATATTATGCCACCTCCAGTAGAAGGTAGACATGAATTATACGACTAGGGCATATGGTGTATTTTTTCGGATATTGCCGTGGAAATCCACGTCAAACAAGGATGGAATATGTTAAAAGATTCCCTGAGAGACCTCGTCCTTTTCGCGGCTTTTTCTATCATTTTTGATAGATTAAACATGGAAAAATCCGTTGCCAGTCAACGAGAAACTTCAGGCATGCCTAAACGTGTAAGTAATATTTTTATCTTCAAATTAAAATTTCTTATTAATAGAGTTTTACTATTACAGAGTGGTGGAGAACACCGAAAACATTATGAACAGGATTCGCGAAGATGTCATAGGGCTCTATCAGTGGAACTTAATTTATATCATACATTTGTGTGGCGAGCTTTGAGCAATAAACGTCTTCATCCTTATGCTCGTACAGGAACTTCTTTCAAGAGACCTTCAAAGGCGCATTGACTTCTGCAGGCTTATGTTAGAAAAGGATAGGACTGAGACCTGCTTTCTAAGCAACATGCTGGGAACTGATAAGTTCAACTTTACAAAGGGTGGAGTGGTTAACTTCCACAATGTACATAGATGGGCTGAAAGTAACCCTCACGTAAGTAGGGAATCACACTCCCAACATAGATTCAAGCTAATTATTTGGCACGAATCCTGGATCAGAATTTCATTGCGCCTTATATCTTTAGACATAATTTATCAGGACAGATTTATTTCAAAATCTTGGAGGATGTGCTACCGGAATTGTTGGATGACGTGCCTATGGGCATAATGCGGAATATGATATTTCAACATAATAGAGCATCTCCTCACTCTACTTGAAAGGCGCAACATTGGCTAAATGAAAACTTTCCTGACTGATGGGTAGGGCGAGGTGGACCAATAACATGGTCAGAGAGATCATAACACCTTACTCCGATGGGGTTGTTTGAAGGAACAAGTTTATACCGCCGAAGTCGACAACGAGAATATTTTGGGGCAGCGTATAGAAGCAGCGTGTTTGAAAATAAGAGAAAGATTGAGAGAAATTCACATACCATTAAATGTAAGAGTAGATTACAAGTTTGTTATTTAGAAAACGGGCAACATACTCGAAATTTGTTGTGATTAAATAAATTTGTTAAAAACTTAGTATACCGTTTTACTTAGGTACATCAATGTTGAAGTTTTATATTATTTTATTACCGGTGTATAAATAGGATATTCCTGGAAAGCAAATGAGATGATTCGCATACTCTGAATAAGTTAATGGACATGAGTCATCAGAAAACTTGTTTTATGTCACCAAATGACCGTCATAAAAGCCAGTCAAATTCAGGTTTTATTTGTTTTTTATAATGAATTTTTTTTTTGGTATGAATGTAGCTTGAAAGATTATTTTATATTATTTTATAAAATGCCCTAGATACGTCGTTCAGTTACATATTGTTAGAAGGAGAATCGTATAAGCTACGAAATGACTAAAAAAAAGAAAAAACAAATTATAATTAATCGCCCGCAAAGCAAAAAATTTTGTAAAACAAAAATATAACTCTATCGAGTCGGTCATTCTAATTCTAAAATGCATAAGTCTAATTAACTCGAAGAACTTTTGGTTTTTCTGGTTTCATTAATAACGCGGTTCATACTGGTAATGGCATAAAATGATTTTTAACTTACAATTGCTCATAAAATGCTTTATTTAAAAGATAATTTTCTCATCATAATTGGCTGCGATCGTATTTAATAATTTATGACCATAACAATTATTATCAAAATCCTTTTTAAATTTAACTCCAAATGTATTATACAACACCTAAAAGTCTAGAGCTTATTGAATCAGCCTATCCAAACCAGTTTGATTTATTAAGAAATTTGTTTCCCTTAAAGCCAATATCCCCATCATCCGTTAACCAGGTTAAAAAAAAAAACGATTTGTAAACTGTTTCATCTTGATCTTCCACTTATAAGATCTTTTTCTTAACCGCAGTGCTTATCCCAAAAGAAATCCTTTGACACTTTATTTAATAATGTACTTTCCACATCTTTTGCTGATAAAAGTTTTCAGCTTAATCAAATAGGATTACCCAAGAGTCAGTACCATTTAAAAACTGTGCACCTTGTTTGACGACCTATAGTTGGGTAAGGATAAATCGTTTTGGTAAAGTTGTGCAAAAAAAAAAGTAATAATGACCTCTGTAGTCTGTATCCGAAACAATTTTCGAAGATATATCTCATAACCAGACGATTTAGGAAAGATAAATTGGAACGGTAAATTAAACTGAGGGTTAGGGTCGTTGTATCAATTTATCACACTTTCACGAAATATACTTCGCAGATTGGAACTGTGTAAAGTTTGATCAAGATAAACGAATTCCGTTGAAATTTGTGGCAAAGGTTCATTAGCATTGGAGAGTATTTTCGGTGATTGCTAAGTTATAGAATTTTGAATCTAACGTTAATGTGTCTTGCGACAGTATCCCATATTTTTCCCAAAGGACTTAAGAATACATTACACATGACGTGACGGTAACATTTGGTATTGACAGAATTTTCTTTTTTAAATTACATCTTAGACAAAGATATATGAGACGGGATTGTGGGATAAGATAAATTGTCTCATCCGACTTATATAATTTACATGTACACAAACCGAGAACTTCCCATCATTATGCGACGGTGAACACTACAAGGACCAGTTTGGTGCTCTTTTCCATGAAGCCAGGGCGCTTTATTTTTCCAAGGCTCTTTGGATATAATTTGAAGCTATCTCCCCATGTCAACTACCTTGGTATCTACTTAGACTCGATGAAGTTGATGTGGGGGATGCATGAAGAGGAAAAAGTTAATGCGGCTACGAGGGTCTTTGCTCAATGTAGGTGAGTCTTTCGCTGCATCTGCGGCATGAAACCGAGTGTTGTGCACTGGTTGTACACCTTGTTAGTAAAACTCTTGTGTATAAATTGTCTAGTGATTGCGAAAATGCTTCCTTGTTATAATGTCAGATGGCTCCACTAATAATGTTACGAACAGTTTTGCTCACACTTCGCTAAAAGTAAAGCTGTGCAACTAAACTTGGACAAAGTGTTCAAGGAATAAGCCGTAAGAGCATAGCTAAACTAAAAACATACAAAGGCTGGGAAGTAGACAACGCCTCACTAGAATATAAAATCCACAATGCCTGGACCTGATGTAAGAAAAGCCTCAATTTTACTAAGAAATTTACTCGAAATTTGTTACTCTGAATTTTTATGTATTTTGGAGGCCGACACGGCATACATGAAAGTATTGTATTTGAAAATCTCACCAGACTGAACAAAAGATCTGCCGAAAGATTTTCTGTAAATTTCTAAGAAGAATTGAATGTTTATTACTCATGTACGCATCTACGTATCATTTTCAACAGTTTTGCCGGAACAAGGCAGTAATGCCTCGCTCCGATATAAAATCAACGATGGCTTCGTGTATAAAATATTGTGAAACGAAGTTTGACTTAGTTACTTGTTGTATTGTAGAGGCGTTCGCTTCGCTCCAATACAAAATCAACGGTGCCTCAACCTGATGTAGGGAAGACCTTTTTTTTTTGTTTTAGAAATTTATTGAAAATTTTTTCCTTAAAATTTTTATGCAATATTGGAGGCCGACAATGATTGCTTGGGACTCTAAAAATTTTTATGGGCGTAGAGCGTAGATCAGCAATGAGTTTCATTTCTTATAAGAAATTTACAAAAAATGTTTCGGCAGAAATACAGATACAATACGTTCATGTCTGCCGTTCCGTTCTCGCCCCCCCCCCCCCCCCTAATGCATAAAAGTTCTGAGAAATTTCCAGTAAATCTGTAAGAAAAAATTGAGAGAGAAAAAAAAAACAAAAAAAAAACAAAAAGACAAAAACGACAAACCTATAACAGAAACCACAAAACAAAACAAAAAACCAAAAAGGGAAAGGGGGCAAACAAAAAAGACAACAGAATCGCCTTTATAACTCCTTTGTTTCTCGAGTAGTAAATTATATCTAATACTGCGATAATTAATCCAATAAGTTTAAATGGGATCACAACTTAACAAATTTTATAAATCAACTTAATATAAGCTTCAGTCCTCGATCTCATTATGTGTTGATCTAGCAGACATCATGACAGTGCAGACAACTTACGTGAACTATTTCAAGATTAAAAAGGAATTATAAAATTTTCATAATTGAATTTTCAACCTTTTTTTGTAATATTATTCCGTTCTTGGAGTTTGTTTGGAAATATCGTGGGTGGCGTTATAATTATCTACATTATTTTTGGAGAGAAAAAAAAATATTTTTTCACAAACTATTGTAGGCAGGGTTCTAATCAAAGTAGGATATGTGGGCGCATATTATATAAAATAAAAAAAAAATTTCATTTTTAATAATATCATACTGTTTCCCTTCTCCATACTCCTCTGAGTTATCCTTGGGAAGAACTAATTCTTAACTTTAAAGGAGTGTCCTACGTTACACTCCAGCATAAACATTTGTGGTATGCGACTGCATGTTATTTTGGGTGTTGGATTTAATGTCGACATTCTTGATCTTTTTGCTTCGTCCACTGAATTTTTGCCCCGGACTACTAAACTTCACTTAACCATTGTAAACACCTACCTTCCTACGTTTTTTAATACGTCTAGTCCCTCCATTCTTCACTTATTTTTGACATCAAATCCAGAGCTTGTCTGTTTTCGTAGCAAGCACAGCGCTCCCAGTATTTCCGATCACGACATACTTTTCTTAATATGCATGATTCCCTTAAGACCTCCAGAGGACGAAATGATCCAATTTATGGATTATAACAATATTAATCTGCGAGTGTGATCCTTTAGATTGGTCTGCGATATATAATAACTTTTCAACAGATGAACAAGCAAATATTCTGAGCAGTCGAATAAAATATTTTCATGAGAGACTTGTTCCACTGAAAGGGAATTGCATTTTGAACTCTGGATGTCCATGATTTTCTGCTGAAATATACACTCTCATTATTGAGAGAGAGTATCTCTATCGACTCCATCGTCGTGGTAAATGTAATTACAGCAGGCAAATGTACAGATTGGCTGCAAATCCAGTTACTGCAGAAATTCGAAGGTCAAAGCGTTTGTATTTGACATCGAAACAGAACCCCAACATGTCGCCAAGGACACTGTGGCAAAATCTTAAGATGGCCGGCATTACTGGAAAGGCGGGTAATCCCGCGTGCGAATTCAACCCAGATAACCGAAATGCATTCTTGACTTCCATTCTCCCAGTTCCTCAAAATTAAACAGATCTATCTTATCACTCTCCTCCTTTAACTGAACACGAAATAATTTTCTCTTTTCGCTGTTTTGATGCAAATGAGGTATTAAGGGCTATCCATGCGATACGATCAGATGCAATAAGATCAGATGAAGTTTTTCCAAGCTTCATTAAAATTGTTCTGCCTTTCATTATTAAACATTTTTTACAGAGTAGATGCAGATGTACATAGATGTAGCCTTCAACGACTGCATCAGATTTATCTTTGCTCTACACAGATTCGACCAAGTGTCACCCAATTTATTACAGCTTCTTGGTTGTTCGCTGTCCACGTATCTGAACATAAAACGCTTTACTCTTTATTTATTTACTACACTGAAAAAATTTCTGAATTACTGAATTTACTATAAAAGTATATCAGAAGTGAGTTTAAGAAATTTTACTATAAAATGTCTTCAAAATTGAAATAATATATAAAATTATACTTGAAAGTGTGAGAAGAATTTATACATAAATGTGGAGAATTTATCATATTACAATTTCAGCAATGTATATTGTAACATATCTTATTGCCGCAGTGCACTTCTTCACAAAATATATACAATGGTTCAAAATATTTGCCGTAAGAATTAATGATATATATCTTTTGTTTCGGTATTATATATGCATTAGAGGTTTTTCTTTGGGTGTTGTAATTTATCATATACGCCTATAGTAAAATTCTGATTTAGAAATCGATTGTCAGGTTTGTAATAAACGGTCACATTCCCATATGAATTTTGAATACGATGCGGCCACACCACTGACATGTATATAAATGGACTGCTTGTTGAACCAAAAATGCATGAAAGCAAATGGCACCACTTTCATATTCCTGTCTCTTTCCGTGAGAGCATACTTTCCCACTGAACTGTAACGATTAGGAACGAGAAATTGCTTGTAAAAATCCTTGTAAAAAACACTTCCTTCGACTCATAATTAAAATTTAACGATACAAATAGTCCCAAATACTTTTGTGGTAAATTCAGTAAATCCCACTGACATGCATATACGTAAATTCCCAAATAATTTAAATATAGCGGCAGTTTACGATAATTGGTAGCATTGACACTGAGAGTGTACTTTCTGAAATCAAAACTGGTGCCACATGAAACAGGAGATCAAGCAGTCCATTTATATATATGTCAGTGGGCCACACATTTAGTAGTAAATTGTATCATTATATTTATAAATTTCGTTCATCGGAAATTTCATACTGATTTGTTCTAAAAAATGTCTATATAGATAGACATGATTTTGCATATGGCGCAAATTATCAAATTGCCATGACATCAATATTCGGAAAACGCTAAAATGACCTAAAAAAAAATTTGGTTCAAGTTTTGTGAATTGTTATCCTACAAAATCATGGCAATGTGATTATTTCTTATGAATTTAGAGAACCATGATACCTACGAAAATAAGTACGCGGATTATGTTGGTATAATAAATTCGAGCCCAGATATAGATATATCTCACCAAATAACTATACAAATAACAGATCCTCATATGCAGATAAGATATTTTATCAAGTTATAAGGATGGGCAAGGCGGATTGAAGTAACAAACCCAACAAATATTCATTACATATGTAGAATAAATTCGATTACAGTTTTTAATTAATGAGAAATATGACTAAGAGGGAATTTAATATGCAAATAGCACAATTTCTTCTACAAATTGCACAATTTCATTTACAAGTGGCACAATTTCATATAAACAAATAGAACAAATTCATATACAAGCGGCACAATTTCACATACAAATAGCACAATTTCGTATGCCAATAAGATAATTTTTCAAGTTAGCTGCGCAAAGTGGATTTTGGTAGCGCGTTCTTCATTAAAGGTTCGTATTTGTTGACAGTCAGATGTAAGAGAGCATTAATGCGGATTATGTCAAGTGAAATTTTTAGTGCTTATTCTGTGCCATTGCCATGGGAGATAATTATATTCAAGAAATTCTTAAAGGGTGGGGATTTGAAAATTTAATCCCAAAATTTATAGGTATGTAGGTGTTGTATTTAATATAATAAAAACAATGTTCGGTTTTATAATAATTGAAAGGCTGATTTTTTGGTAACTGTTTGCAGTTTGTTATAATAATTACGGACGTCGATATACATCACACGTAAAAGATTGTATAAAAGGATCTTTTGTTTTTGTGGATGATGTAATGTATGACTTCAATTCAACTTTAAAGGCCGTGGACGCTTGTTTTGAAATTATTCATGCAATTCATGCAAAGTATTCAGGAGATAGCGGACCAATATTGATTTTTATATAAAATTAAGTATACGGAATAGCAAAAATTTTACAGCCGTTGATAGTTTAATCATGATTTGACCTGATTTAATTATTCTATCATAAATCATTTTAAAATAAACGTAAGAATACATGTTTCAAGTATAGAAATATTTACATACCTAATCTTGTATAATTTTATTAAATATTTGTTTATAATAATTAATTATGTATTAATCAAATATATAAAATTTTCAAAAGTAATATTATTTCCTCAAAACAACAAAAATAAAGACAGCCTTCTGAAATTTTTCTACATTGTTCAATTATATCCATAGACATAATGTATTATCTTCAGCTTTTATCAAAATTATTTAATTTTGCAATAACATTTTGAATTTTGTTTATGTTATATAAATGCCTTTTAGTACCTATCACTTTCAGTAGCGTAATTGAAGAAGTACCTAAAAAAAAAACTCAGAATTCTTTTATTCAAATCTTCAAAAGTTTTTCTAATCTGTTGAAATAAAATTGGAAACACTGTTTGATAAAATGATAAAATTGCAATAATTTTTCTTTTTGTACAATTTTTTTTCTCTGGACTTAAGCTCATTAATTGGGGTTAGTGTAAAACGTTTTTCCGGAATAGAAGTATGTACACATATATAGAAGGTACACGGTAAAGTGAGCCATAAGGTATGTGAGAGGTTGTTATATTAAATGTCATAGCTATAAACCGTTTGCTATTACATAACAAATTGTCATACGCAACTTTTGAAAATGTTGTTGTGCAAATGTAAGTGTGTTACATATATATTTTGATACAGTGAATATGAAAGTTTTCTACGTATAGTTACTGTCACCAAATGTCATATAAAATGTGGTAAATTCTGATATAAATTTTTTCAGTGTACGCACGAATACCCCAAAATATTTGCTTGATAATATTCAGTTCTGTCAATCAGCCAGGAATCGAAGTTTGGTCATGCCACGGTTTCGCGAAGCCATTTTTGAGAATTCTTAATATGTTCAAATCTTTCGTTTATAAAATAACTTACTAACAAATATTCAAATCCCCGGTTGCGTCGGCATATTCAAGCGGTTACTAATTACTGTGGTGCCATTTTTCTATCTGGGCTGCTGCCCAGTGACGTATGCTCCGTGTTCGTGAACGCTGACAACAATTTCGATGTTTGGTTCTTTCATTCTCTTATTGTTTCCTTGAAAACTTAACAATTTATGTTTTATTATTATTAATTTAGTTATTATTATTTTTAACATGTTTTTAATTACTGTCTTTCTTTTCTTTGCATTTATTTTATTGTGTCTTTTTTTCTTCTTTTATCTTATTTCCTGTGTACTCATTTATGGTTTAGCATTTAAGTTTTCATGTGTCTTTTTTTGTTCTTCCTTAAATTATTTTTTTATTTTTTTTTATTAATTGGTATTTTTTATTTTTGCTTTTGGTATTTTATTATTCTTTTATTAGCTAAATTTTGAATTTGTTTTTTGATTTTCATAGTTCATTTACCAAATAACATTGTACTAAAAAAGATTGTAATATATTGTGTACGTATTTTCATTAATAAATTCTAATTCTAAATTATTTTTACGTAGTGTACCAATGGTAGTACGTTGGTAATCTTTTAATTAGTCGTCGGCAAGTGGAATAGATGATAACCAATTATCATATGAAACTTTTTTACAATCAAATATCTTCAGCAATGACATTTTTGATAATCGATATGTGGTAGATAGAAGGGACTAAAGTTTGGAGCTCTCTGGTTTGAAAGACGGGGGTGGTTGTCTAATAGAATTCAAATGTCTTTTACTTCATCATGTTCAGTTTCTCATGACAATTTGGACGAAATTCTGTGAGTTTTCGTTAAAAGAAAGCTTTACTTTGTATGTGTGCTGTGTATATGTACCTCCAAGTAGGACTTATGAGACTTATCATTCTCTTTTTTCAAATATTAGCGAAAGATTGTTCCGATTTCCTGCCAAGCCTCATTTCTTATTTGTGGGTGATTTCAATCTACCATACCTTTCATGGTTCTTTGTCCAAGTCAATAATTTTATGATGCCTTCTGGTGGCTTTAGTAAACCTGCTCAATCTATGCTTAACAACATGATTTTGTGTAATAAAACAATAACGCCACAAATTTCAACGATAGGATTCTTGATTTGGTATGGTCAGATCTTCCTTAGAGTAATATTAGCGTTGTAACATCTGAATTTCCACTTTCTAAAATTGACCCCCATTATCCACCTTTAGATATAATGTTTCATTATCTAAGCCAGCTCAAAATGAATTTACTAAGAAAAGAAATCTCTTTTTAGGTGATTATACTAGTTTAAATAATTACATCAATAGTATTGATTTCTCCACAGTTTTTGCATCTGATGTTTCTCTTTATATCGAGAGATCTTACGAAATACTAAATTTAGGTATTCGTGATCATATACCAGTAACGAAAAAGAAAAACAAAAGTTTTCCATCCTGGTATAATCATCAACTTATTAAAGTTCTAAATACGAAGGAAAAATATCGTCGGTTATATAGGGCTAATTGCCATCCGCAAATCTATAAAACTTTTTCTTATCTTAGAAAATTATCTAAAACATTAACCTCAGAATGTTACATTAGGTATATGGACTCGACTGAATTTTCGTTACAAAAAAACCCTAAAGTCTTCAGGACATTTAGCAAAAATTTCAAGAGCTCCAAAACGTTCTCAAAAGAAAAGGTATATAACGACATCACCTCATTTTTTCTAAACATATTAGTAATTTATTTACCAAATAATTCATGTCGGTTTCTTCTGACAGGATATCTAACTTCAATTTGGTATCCTTTCAAAATTACAATAACTCACCTAATATTATTGTAAACTTTGTCTCATCTGAGGAGATGCATGATGAACTAGATAAACTAAATTGTGATACAAATCATGTTCCTGATGGAATTCCAAACATTGTATATAAGAGATGATCTAATAGCTTAGCAAATCCTCTAAGTACTCTATTTAATCAATCCATCACACATAAAGTATTTTCATCAGAGCTAAAACGCGGATTTTTTACTTCATTTTTTAAGTCAGGTTATTCGGGATTATACATGGATGTGATGATCAATACGGTTTCCTTCCTGGACGTTCTACAATTATTGACACCATTTCTTCTGCTTTTGATGAAAGCAAGTAAGTCGACTCCACTCACACTGATTTCTCGAAAGGGTTTGATAGGATTCGTCACCAGCAATGTCTTTTAAAGATGTTGAAAATTGATTTCAACATCGGACACTGTTCTTTGGTTTCTGTCCTATCTAGAGGGAACAAATAGTGTCGTGGTTTTTAATGGCTCCCAATCAGACCATTTCGGAAAAACCTCGGGCGTCCCTCAGGGTACAATACTCGGTCCTTTTAATTTTCTTATTTACATAAATGACTTACCAATACATAGTACATCGTCACCTTTACTTTACGCTGACGACGCTAATTTTTTGGGGTAATTTATGATGCAAATAATTGTATATGCCTTCAAGATGATATTTTTAAGCTCGAAGGTTGATGTAAGGAAAATTATCTTGACCTTAATATCGATAAATGTAAAACTATAACCTTTTGTAGAAAGCGGGAAACAATCTTCTTTAACTATAAAATTAATAATACTTACTTCGATTTTACTTGTTAATGAAATAAAGGATTTAGGAGTCACTTTTGATCACCGACTACTTTTCGCTTCTCATGTAATTCTTATTACCAATAAAGATTATCACATGCTGGGCTTCATTTTTCGCATGCGTAGATCTTTCAAGGGGCAATTTTGCTTTTATCTGCCTTTTTACTTCATTGGTGAGAAGCACTCATGAATATGTTTGTCAAATTTGGAGTCACTTATATTCATGCTGCAATAGTCAAGTTGAAGCTGTCCAAAGAAAGTTTACTAGGATCCATTTGTTTACATTAAACATCAACGAGATGGAATATACTCAGAGATTATCTCTTTTTAACCTGCCATCTTTCCATCTTTGAAACACGGTCACATGTATCTAGACTGCTTATTTTTGTATAATCTTCTAAATGGCTACGTGCTTTCTCCAAATTTGCTTTTCAAAATTTGCATAAATATCCCAAGGAGATACTCAAAACTAAATGTTCCGTTTATAGTCCCCTTCTGTAGAATCAACCACCAAGTTAAGTCACCTTTGGTAAGAATTCAGAAAAATTTTAGCTCTAAGTTTAGCAATATCTTTAGTTTAGGAAATAAAACAATTTCCAAATTGCTTTTAACATATAATTTTAGTTTAACATTTTTATATTTTTGTTTTACATTTATTTTTCTGGATTTTCTTCTCTTTTTGTTGTGATAGTTTATTCTTATATGAATTTTTGTATTATTTTGTATTGTTCCTTTTAGTTTTTACAATTTGATTTTTATCTGATTTCACATTTATTTTTTGTTTATTGCATTATTTTATGGGTTTGGTTCTCATTTCGTTGTGTTAGATTATTTTTCTATTTTTCTTCTTTTTATTTTATTTTTTTTATTATTATGATTTATCGTATTAAATATTCTAAGGTACCTCTTGAGTTATTGGATTCTGTCTGTGTAATATCTTCCTACCTTCTCGAAATAAATAAAAGAATAACATGCAGGTAGATCCTTTGTTAATTTCGACTAGCCTTTTCGCTTTCTGTTGCTTTTCCAATATATGCAATCGTATTCGTATCGAACCTGTAGAATGTCTTAGCACCACAAATAGTTACAATCTTTAGTCCACATTTATCTAGCTTTTAGGGTATATAAACCCGAAAAGGAAACTTTCCATGGAAGCTCAAAAGTTGTTGGTCAATGGTCACCAAAAATCGTGGCTGGTAAGAATTTCTGCAGTTAGATATGAATAAGGACCATATTTGTCTGATCGGAATAAACAGGTCTCCTATATCCCTGCTATGATTATCAACGAATCGTAAGCAAATAAGCAAAAAGCGAAAACGATTTGCATTCATAATAGATTTTTACATAGCAGCACTAAATGGCGACGACATATCTTGCACACTTTTACAGTTGTCTTTATTTATAGCCGAAAAGAGCAAAATGGAAATCAATGCCAACAATTTCATGCTATTAGTTTTGTGTTGTTTTGTGTATTTTGGGGCGCGTCGCTCAATTTCTTGATTGGTATAAAACACAATCGAATCAACGATTACGGCTTGCTAAACAAAGTTGCAAATGAATTCTCTTCGTTTCAATACTCTTAGCGTCACCTGTCGCCAGTCGCTGGATGGTCACAATATTTTTTCGTTGTGTTTGACTCGTAGTTGGTGAAACAGAAAACCAAACATGCCCATTCTCACCTCGCGACACATATTTTCGCAGCTGGACTAGCGGAATATCCTTGTCGTCAATGATTCTACTGTCACTGAAAATAATATCGTCTTGCGACGATTGCACGGATACATTATCTTCAATTTCAGATACTTGACCATCTTCTGAACAGCACTTAACGTCAGAACTAACATCAGAAATTCTATGCAAATAGTATTCAATTTGATCATCCGAAAGCGTAGCCATTTTAACCTAAAAAACAAGCATATATCTTATCAATAAAAAAAAAACAGTTACGTAAATAGCAACTGCGGTGACTGTCAACCCCAGCCCAGTCAATATTACAAAAACAACGACTTACCATGTTTTAAATATCTCCCAAACTAACCTCGCTTTCTAATAATTACATGCTGAAAGAGTTGATTAGATCGAAATCAAGTGTACCAACGGAATAAAAATGTCAGCAAGTGTCTGTATCGACGAACATAATAAAAAAATAAAATAAAAGGAAATCGCTATGTCCCCGTATACACTTAGTAATAAAATTAAATTCACCTTCTTTCCTTTTTCCGAATTTTGCATAACACATTTTTCGTACCTCATTTGATTCGTTTAAGTTTTAATATCTTTTCATTTGATATATAGTGGGAACACATTTTATACTGCATAAGCACCAACATTTTCATCATAAAAATGATATCCTTCCATAAAATTCGAAATATAAAGTTGGGCCCTATGTGTTGTGTATTCTTCCTCATGGAATAGCCTTATCAAATTACAATAAATAAAATTCAACCTATACCTGACATGAATATTTCTATTCTACTTTGTCATGAGAAATTTCTGAAGAAACGTGGGGGTTTCCTACTCAATTTTTCTGTTGTCATCATGAGAGGACAAGATACGAACGAAACATTGTTTCTCAGCTTCTTAAAGACATCTTGAGGAAAAACGTCCTGAACATATGATACACACTCAGCTTGACAACCAGTTGAGTGGATATTAAATATTATAACGCACACATTTCCAGAGACATTTCTAATGGTCTTCAAGGAGTTTTTCTTTTCTTGAAAGGAGGACATTACTACATACATGGCAACCATTTCTTTCAATTTGACTTTTTGTAATTAGAATGTTTTGTGTCAGTTTTTAATAAGAGCACTTCAAAAGCACCAAAAGCGGCATTCTAGGCTGAACCAGTTTCTTTTTGTATCAAGCGAATTTTGATCGGTTATAGGGAATCGACTTGCCTATTTTATGAATTACTAACGAAACATTGTATCTTGGGTCTCGACTAAGCTAAAGCAATTTATTATGGGTATCGACTAGAATAAATTTTGCTTACATTGCTTTTGGTTTCGACTGAAACAAAGTAACTTTTCCTAGGTGACCACTACAGCAAGACTTTCATTAAGAATAAATTAAATTTGTTCCAGGTCTCAACTGAAATAAAATATCTCATGTCGGGGGATGATCTTATCGAACGATTTCCATACGATTTCCACACGTATATTGGTGAGTACATTATATTGATCACATGTTGTATATATACAAACACATAAGTATGAGCCGTTTATTTTGAAAGTGCTTTAATTCCATTTGGGTATAGTATTTCTATTTTCTTCAGTATTCTTTAGTAAACATAATTAGTTGACAAATTTACAACAATCTTTAACGCAAAAATACACAAAATCCACTGTTAGATTCTATAAATATTTTTAAATTATTATTTTTTTTTCTTTAATGAATTTATACTAAAATATTTCAATATTTCGTGGTAATACAGTTGCACCACTTCCAAAATAAACAGCATTCTTAAATATATAATCTGTATATGGAGAGAATTTCATGAGAGATTACGTATATTATGAATGGTTTGCCAAATTTCGCTTAGGAAAAAAAGACATATAAGATGCTCCTCGATATGATCACCCAGTTATTATAAATGTGGATATAATAAAGACTATAATTAATTCCGAGCGGTAAAAAGGCAACTGGGTGAATTGCAGTTGGATTAAACATTGATCAATCAACACTATAGTTAACTATGTTTTTATCCGAACGATTTGACAGAGAAAAAATCCTTCTGGGACATATCTCCATCTGATCCGTTCTTAAGACAACTTGTGACAGGTAATAAGAAATGGATCTTGCACATCAATATAGAGCGGAAAATATAATGGGGCCAGTGAGGTGAATTGCCGTTACACAAAAAACCAATCCATCAATTCGGGCAAGTATTGCCGTAACTGTACACATGGATGACAGAAATGGCCAAAACGCATAAGAAATTGACCAGTCATAACAGCGTTGTGTGTCTCCATGAGTTTGGCTATGAGGTTTCCCCTTTCCGCCATATTCACTCGACCTAGCTCACTTCGATTACTAATTGTTTTGGTCGCTATAGAACTTATATTTTTATATACGCCTGAGGATGATGGATCCCATGTACGAAGACCAAGGCAGCCCATTGTGCTAACCTGTTAGAAACCCTCTCACCAAAAGTATCCTGTTATCCTAATCAGGTTTTGGTGAGGTAGGTTTTTCAGCCCATCTATAGATAGGATATCTAGCATACTACAGGCAAAGGCCGAACAGGAACACAGAACTCGATCGGGTATCTCAGGCTTAGCAGGCAGGGCAGACACTCAAGGCTTTCAACAACCCACTTCCTTGTTACATGAGCGTGAAGCGAGTTGTGCCCGTTGATGATGCCAGCCACAGTTCCGTATTGATCCCGTCAGAGCCTCAAGTTAAAATTTCAGAAATTCTTAATAGGCCCATCAAGAAAAGCCTGCACACCTTCAAGCGCTTAAGTTCGCCAATTGCTGCCTATATTTGATAGGAATATTAGCTTTAATAAAAGACCTAAAAACCGAGGTGGAAACGGCTATGGCGAGTGCTGGAAGGGAGAACCAGAGCCATACCTGGCTCAAGGGTTAGCCCTTTTATTCCATGATTCATATGTGACCAGGAGTTACACTGAAGGGGCACCCTGTTGTTGATACATAGTTTATCCACGGACGACCTACAACCTTCCAGTCTTCCAGACGGCTACTCAGAACCATCAAGGTAGCCTGACTATCCCAAAGGATAGCAATGTCCTATGCTTGATCCCATTAAGGGCTATTTTCGCTGCCATTGCGATGGCGAAAACTTCAGCCTGGAGAGAAGTGGTGTGCCTTCCAAGTAAGTAGTCCAACGCAAAGTCAAGTTTAAGAAAGTAAACACCCGCACCCGCTTCCCCATTAGGGAGAGAGCCGTTGATAAAAATTTTTAGAGCGGAACGGGAAAGGCTCGAGAAGGCACTTCCCTTAACCCACAATTCCCTTTCAGGAAAACTCACTCTGCCACCGTCGCATCAAATCGCAAGCGGGCTATAGGGCTTTCTTGTCCCTGCCCACACGCCAATAAGCAATGGAAATAACCAGTCCAGCAGTCTCCCAATATCCCCATGAGCTCAAATTACATACAGCCCTTTTGGTATCTGCCTGAACGACAAGATCCAGGGGTGGCAAATTATGTAAGCCAGCTTACGGACTGCAGTCTCCACTTGCATCCTCGGCCACTAGACGCAAGAGGCAGAACTCCCTTAATAAATAGACCAAATCCACTTAAAATAAATAATATTTGATAGCAGTGACAACAACAAAAATATTCACTTAAAATACGAACTTACATTAAATCAAGATTAATTTGCATCTTAGAGGCAAGTACTGCCTCGACTTTAACTGGCATGTGGAAATGGCATAGAAACAAAAAAATTAACATTATTTGGTAAACAAACGAAAATATCCTAATTAAATGCAAAGTTGTGAGGATAATCCCCATATATTCCCATATCCCTTAAATTACTTCAATTTAATTTCATTCGAACGAGAAAAAGTAAAGTAGAAATCATGAGAACACGAAATTGTTTAGCACCGCCATATTTCTTTTATTTATGTTCAATAAAATGGAGCATGCCAACATACTCAAAATTCCAATCTAGCAGTAGACTACATTAATGTAAATGAGATATATTTTTTCTTCTTTTTTCTTTAATGTAATTTTATTTTATTTCATTTTCAAGAATAGAATCGTTTGAAATAACACTTATGTGTATTTAATGTTGCTATTCATTGTGGTGGAATATGAGGAATATAAGCATCTGTCGTTGGTGATAAAATTAACATAAAAGTTCTATTAAATTATGAAACAGTCCACATATCGAAAATATATTTGAGGATTCTGCGAAATGTGTTCAATTTCTAAGAGAAATTTAAGAATGAAAAAAAAAATTGTCGCAACCAATTATTGCCTCTTTCTTATAATAAGAATAGTACAGGTTTTTCCAATAAGAGGTATTATGTTGATATTCAAAGAAAAATGCCATTTTTTTTAGATAAATGATCGGATCTTTATTTCATTATAAAGAGGAAGGTATGCCGTTAATAATGGAAAATAACATCAGCCAAATGACCACCACGACCACGCCTACAGAACCATATACTTTTTATGAAATTTTCCATAACCAAATCGCAAAGTGGCTGCCCTATGTCCTCGATAGCCTCACGAATTCCATATTTGAGGTCTTGAATCGACGCTGGGCTGTTGGCGTAGACCTTTTCTTTCACGTGGCCCCAAAGGAAGAACTCGCAAGGTGTTAAGTTACAAGATCTCGGTGGCAAATTGTGATCACCTCTTCGAGAGATAACACGGTCCGGAAACTTTTCCCGTAAAAGATCAATGGTTTCGTTGCTTGTATGGCACGTAGCACCGTCTTGTTGAAAGTAAACGTTGTCCAAATCAATACCATTCAATTCCGGCCATGAAAAATCATTAATCATCTGTCAATAGCGCAATCCATTCACCGTAACTGTTGCTCCAGCCTCATTTTCGAAAAAGTAAGGTCCAATGACCCCGCGGGACCATAAACCGCACCAAACAGTCACACGTTGAGGATAGAGAGGCTTTTCAACAATAACTCTTGGGTTTTCCGAGCCCCAGATGCGATAATTTTCCTTGTTGACGAAGCCATTGAGGTGGAAATGGACCTCATCACTCAAGATGAGTTTTCGATGGAATTCCGGATCATTTTCATGCATTTCAAGGACCCAATCAGCAAAAACTCGACGTTGTTGATGATCGGCCGGCTTGAGTTCTTGTGTTAACTGAACTTTATAAGCCTTAAGACCCAAATCTTTATGCAAAATACGGTGTAATGACGTTTGTGGAATGTTTAATTCCAAAAACGACGAGGAATGGACAAACCTGGGTTTTCTTCAACACTTTCGGCTACAGCAGCAATATTCTCGGCTTTTCTTGAGCGACGTGCACGGGTTTTATTCTTCACAGCACCAATTTGTCCCGACAGCTCGAATTTTTCTACCAATTTCTGTATTGCGGTCCGACAAGGTGCTTCACGACGACCCAAAAATGTTCGAGTTTTACGAACCGTCTCTGCCAAATTTTCACCATTTTTATAGTGAATTTTAATAATTTCAATGCATTGTTGAATCGTGTATCGTTCCATTTTTATTAATAGCGTAGTTTCTACTTGTCAAATGTCAAAAAATGACAGCTCCACATTGACATCTACCGAAATAGCCGGCTATTAAAATAACACCTCTTATTGGAAAACCCTTTATATATTCTAAATTTGTTGAACACTATATTATTATTTTAATGTATGTACCATTTCTAACGCAGCAAAATGGCAGTCTAGTAAATTTCTACACATGCAGCATAAATTCTCTTCAGAAAATGTTCAAGGAAATACAACTAAAAATTTCTTGTTGAATGATCCCGGCCTAGATCACGTCCATGAACGGTTAATTACAGATTGAAATTAGCTTTTTAATACAGAAAAGGAACAAAATTAATCCTACGCATAAACGTAGAAAGAGTTAAGACTCATAGTAAGACTACTGACTAGACATTGCCCACTAAGATATCATCTCAAAAAGCGAATTAGCGAGACGAGTCGCTTCCGTATGGAAGACGGCGAAACTAGTGAAACAGTCCTCTGCAACTCTCTCGGTAACATATGGCTAAAACATCTAGAAAGGCACTCTCATCCGCAAAGGATATTACGAAGATGGTCTCCAAAAACATTATAGGTTTTGTAAAAGACATCAAGATCCAATGAGCGCACCCCTTTTAATTTGATAGCCCGAAACCAGAAAATACTTAATAAAGCACCAAACAACTTCACAGCGTATGAACAATCAATCAAGAACTTGCTCCTTAAATGAACCATTAGATAACTATTGTCTAATACCTTTGAGACGAGAGTTCCATAAGAATGTATGGTGAGGGAAGACACTTTTTCCCTAAGCTTTTTCCGCATTCTAGGTACAATGATCCAAAATCTATGCCTAGTGATGCAATCAAATCTTTCGGAAATATACTCCGGTAACGTGCCATGTCTAGCCTGCAAAATAAAGTTAAATAGGTATTCAATACTCCTAGAACTTGGAAGATCAAGCTGGATCTGTGCCTGTATATTCAATCTGTAAATGTATCTAACACAAGCATCAAACGCTAGGGATATCTTCGATAAAGCATCACATCACCATGAAAAAAATTGTGGGAGAATCAACACCAACACTAATTTAGTTCGTATGGCTTCTGGGAGATAAATATTCACACCCACAGTACAGAGAATACAAGTATGCTCATTTAAGCTTTGACACATGTTCTGTGACGCAATATGCATTTCTATAGGAAAGGCAGAGCGAGAACATAGAGTATTGGGCTGTCTGAACCGTACTTTCGGTTCGTAATGAGAATATCTTAAAATCTATATTCTGTGATGTATACCGATACTGCATAAAGGGAGCGAAGACCAAAATATGCTCTCGAGTAAAAAAAATACTTCCAGAACAGTATCATATACGAGTATAGAACGAACATTTTATATTGTCACAAAGTGATGCCAGGTAGGCAGATTTAACGTCATTTGGTAGATCTTAGACATGATAAAAGGTTTGCAGAATTTCAGACCTACTTTTTTCACAAATTAATTTAAACATAACATAGTGTAAGAGAACTACTATCCTCGCACTTCCCTGTTCCTCTTCAACAGTTGTTCTTCGTTTTAAAGTCGGGGCAATTCGAACTTTCCATTCCAATGCTTCCTTTTTTCCAACCTTTTTGCCCAATTTATTGGATTTATTAAAGATTTATTGATTTCATGATTTTGGTTCGGATCATCAATAACCACTTGGGCCCCTTCATGAGTCGCTGCATTATAGATTTTATTACGCTTCTATCAAAGCGCGTTTCTAAGATAACTGCCTCTGTATTCAAAACCCAAAGCATAATCAAAATCATAAGCGAAATCTTCTTTTGAACCATGGCTATTCGAGAAAGAACCTTCAGATTGAAACAGTTTGATTATGCTTTCTGTGTACAATGCAACCATCACCACAATTTGGTGGGAGAGATTTGTTGAGATTTTAAAAGTTGCACAACATCAGTTTCTAGAAATATTAAACTAATGCTTCAAGCAGTATTGACGATCCATAGCCTACAGCTATTAATGCTCTTACAATTAAATTCAAACAGCGAAGTTGAAAAAAAAAGAAAAATAAATAAGCTTTACTGATAAATAACCTTCGACCAGACTGAAAATAATGCAATGATGTCATTGACGGAATCCAACATTTCAACCGCTAATTCGAATTTAAAACTTAAAGCCTCACCTTCCAGGAAACTTTCCACTTCTCTCACGAAGCTCCAATTTAGCAACAAGCAGTTTTATATAATGTTGGATGCATACACCACAGCCATCAAGAAGACAACCCAACATTTTCCCCTTACCAATCAGCTGTTCCCTATATTTTAAGGAATGTTGTAAATTTAAAGGATTCCTTCACGTAAAACTCTATCCAATAAATGACAAAAATCTCTAGGCTGAAAAAACGATTTTTCCAGTAACCGCTGAAGCAATACAACAACCCGTCATGATAGAGCTCCGTGCAACCTGAAACAAACAACGAATTAAAGAAAACTATACAGTCGTTGAGTATTTGGTACTAAACGTTTCGGTTGCGATATCAGCTGGTGATGTTCCTACTCTTTTTCCTCTGGGTTTGTTGGAAGGATTTTTACAAGATGTATTGATATCTTCACTGAAAGTCCACTGCAATCCAATTAGATTTAAATAAACCCTGATAGAGAAATCTTCTTCCAGACTTTATGACAAAATAAATTAGAAAAAACTTAAAAAATCGACTCGTCAGACCTTTCGCGCAACAAAACAATCGGAAAACTATAGCACGCAAGAAATCGAACCTTGTCATGCCTATCAACTGTTTCGTGTCATGTCAGGACTATACACTGAGTCATATATTGAATTACCAAATCCATCCCTACGATTCCGGGCAACACTTAGTTCGTCCTAAATAAACCACGCAGCCGATTTGTCAAGGGCCAAACCAGACGTGGCAGCACCAACCACGAGCATTTTGCTGCACTTGTGCCGAGACGTAGCATCACAGTGATTTTTCGAATGAATTATTTTGACATGAATAAAAATTAGAATTTTGACAGGCATTAAAATTAAAAATTAATTTGAATAAAATTTTGACATGAATTAAAATTAAAAATAAACTATTTTGATATACATTAAAATTAAAAGGTGAAAAGAGCCCCGCGAAAAAACGAGAAGGTCGGCGACAGAAAAGTAAAGTTCAAGTTCGTTCTAGTGACTCGAGAAGCAAAGATGACGCTAAGTAAAAAAAAGTTTTAAGAAATAAAGCAAAAATTAATTCAACGTAAGCAAGAGGCAGCTTTTTTCTTCAGTTTTTTTTTAACTTTATTTCATTTCCACCGAAAGAGAACTTAACTAGGAAAGGAAAAGGAAAGAAAAGTTATACTCGTCTCGCTGGGGCTCCATGAGCTACCCTTCTCCAGGTCCCTCTGAGAGACTGAAGCCAGCAGAGTAGTCTCTCCAGAAACAAAGACAAGGAGCCCAAGGTATTGTCTAATCAATTTATTTATTTTGGGAGTATTTGCAGATATATGCACCTCTCGGAATCACAAGGTTGCGCTGACATGGGTATTCGCTCGGCCAGGCTAGCGGAATATTTAGTGCCTATTCTGTAAGCAACTGTGTGTCAATGCGACCGAAAGTTTCATCATCTATATCTGTTTCGCTAAAATAAAAACTTCGGTAGAAGGAAAATTTGTAACAATAGACTAGAGTTTGAAATCTTAAAAGAAACAATTTTATCTGAAGATGTAATGAGAAAAAGACACCAACATTTATTTAACCTGAAAAAATTAAGATCAATGATAGCAAATTTAGTAAGGAATATACGAATAAATTTAAATGCGGTGAAATCCCCATCAAATTAGAGTGAGAGGGATTTAAGACAGTTGCCTACGCTGATAACATATGCATCCTGGTAACAGTAAAATTTCTCTCTACTATTAGTGAAAGGCTCGAGAATGCGCTGCTTAAGAGGGATAACTGGGCCAATAATAGTGGATTGAGGGTAAACCCCTTAAAGACGAAGCTGGTCCTTTTTACAAGAAGGAGGCAGGTACAAAATTTCGGACTTAT
Source organism: Dioctria rufipes (assembly GCA_963924295.1). NCBI lineage: Eukaryota > Metazoa > Arthropoda > Insecta > Diptera > Asilidae > Dioctria > Dioctria rufipes. The sequence continues at coordinate 60,244,405 of OZ002741.1, forward strand.
AATGCTGGGTGGAAAGGATCTTACTCTATCCAGTGAAGCATAGTATTTGGGAATCATACTCGATTACAAGTTAAGCTGGAAGATTGATCTAGAAGAACGCGTGAAGAAGGCTAGTGTGGCCTTCTACACGTACAAGAGAATATTTGGCAGAAATTGCGAATTAAAACTCAAAGCTGTACGATGGATGTACACAGCCATAGTTCGATCCATCCTCTGCTACGTCTCCACGGTCTGGTGGACGCCACTGACGAGGAAATGTAACCTGGGGTGATATCAAAAATTCAGAGGGCTGCTTCTATGGGAATAATTGGTTGTCTGTGCACAACGCCCACGGCAGCACTGGAGGTCATGCTTGACTTACTGCCGATGGACCTCTATTGAAGAGGTCTGGCTATTAGGGGTGTTGGGAGCTCCAATATACTCCAGAAGATAGACTGTAGTTATTGCAGGAAAGACACACACTACCAAGTACTAATCCTGATTTTTGTTGGGGGTATCAATGCAATGATGCCCACCAGGAGTGCCTGGGATGGGACAGAGTTGGTCATATCACCCGATATTTTTATTTTTACGGATGGTTCCAAAACATGTGCGGGCACAGGGGTTAGAGTGTACTCCAGTGATCTACAGTGACACGAGTCTTATAGACTGCCTGACAAATGCAGTATTTTTCAGGCTAAACTCGTATCGATTTATCAGGCGGCAACATTGGTATCTATGTGTAGAGTGCTCTCACGGCATGTACGCATATATAGTGATAGCCAGGCAACCATCAAAGCGATGAATACTGTGGTGGTAAAATCAAAATTGGTGCAGTTATGCAAGACTAGCCTTGAGGTATTGCCTACATGGGAGAGGGTGCAACTCTGCTAGGTATCTGGTCATAAGGATATCTCAGCCACCGAGATGGCTGATGAGTTGGCTAAAAAAGTCTCTGAATTGGTGGATTAACAGGGGTACCTGTCGTATGGAGAGGAAATTGTGGCCTGCATATGACAGGAAAATTATAAATTAGCTGCTTGATGGTAGGTGAACAAACACACGAAATCGAGTAGGGGTCCATACGGGTCAGTGGGCCATAGGTGACCTTGCTAGAAGGATAGATCTAGGTAAAGAGTCTTGGAGATATCTTGAGTACCCTAAGGGAAGTAGGATTGATCTGGGCCTGCTTGAGAGGGTTATCCCATGGGGCCTAGGGGCATAATGGACCCACTAGAAGTATAAGTAATGCAGGCTAGTTGTCTCGCGGCACCCCTCTTACCTAACTTAACCTAACCTACGAATAAATTGATGAAACCGGTTGGTTAATAATATTTGATACCTAAAAGGCAAATACATAGATCACATTTACGTCTTTGATATTTTTGACTTAGTTATCATCAAAATTATTCCAAGGCAATATCTTGTGAAAAAGAAGATTATTTTATCTAAATTTAAGATTTTTATCACTAACTTCCTGGCAACACTGACTAAAACTGTGTACGTATAGAGCTTATAGTATCTGAAGACAGATTAAAATTTTTTCGAAAATTTCTACGAAAATTTTTAATTGCTTTGTGAACACGTCCGACCTGAAGCTTTCGTTGAATATTGCTGGTGGCCACTGTTTAATCACAATTTAGGGCTTAATCGTAAAATGTGGGAGGTTCCGGTTTTAGAATGATAAGGTAAGATTAAATAATTCAATGTATTTATTATTTAAAAAAAAAAGAATCGACCTCAACTTTAAAATTCATTTAATTAAAAAATGTTATAACTAATTTTACTAATTTAGAACTCAATTCGCTCAATAATTTAAAATTCGTTTGAAATATTTCACTTGTAAATTAGAACAGGTGAGAATGATTAGTGACCAGAAGAGAAATATAAATATATTGACAGAATAACCGTCATTTTCTTAGAATATAGAGAGTAAAGGAAGTGTGATAAGCTAAGTTTGGCGTAGTCAAATTCTGGTTGTGTTAGTATCTGTTGCTGCTTTAGTGAAATCTCAGTGCAGCCGTGGAGTAGAATCGATTTAGAGAGCGGTGCAACAAGATATATGGTTGAAAATACTGCAGTTGCCCCCACCGAAAATGCCCTTAGTCGTACTCTTAGTCGATGCCACTGCGACAAGATACCCAGGGAGTTTCTCAGCTTTAACAAACGTAAACAAATCTTCAATAAAAAAATATTTCATCGTTTTTGTTATTAATTTCGATTTAATTTAATATAAAAATGTGTGTAAAGTACACAAAATAATATTTTATAATTATGCTTGCCTAAAAAATGATTTCCCACGTATATTTTTACCAGATTCAAATTGTTGCAAATTAGGAAAGTTCGTTTGACAGCTGAAAATGCATTTATCTCTCTCTTCAGTATAATTCTGACCTACTTTACGATACCCTGAAAAAATCCATGCACGCTCATGCCTACGCATTTTACAGGTATCAACACTTCCTGTTGTTTCTATATTCTAAGGTCATTAGACTGCTCATGTGGGTAATGACTAGGTTTACTATTGTGTTACCACTTTGGCTACAATCGTAGCTAATGGCTATTTTGAGCAATGTTTGTCTACAGGGATACCTCCTGAAATTTTTTCTACGCTACGGAATTTTTGAATAAGTGGCCAAAATATTTCCAATAATTTTAATTTATTTTAGTTGTCAGCACTGTACTATTGTAAGTGTATTTTATGGTAACTGAACTCGCCTGCGCTTGTGAACCATAGCCAAAAGCCAATTCGGAAGTTCCTTACTTTCCCTGAGCTCATATAGAAATGTAAAAAAAAATATAAAAGCGGATTATAGTATGTTTAGAACAATATCGACCTTGGCTTAGTTAATGCTTTGGCTTTGAATTTGTTAGCAAGCAGCCCAGGTGTTGAAAGCTTTTTTTTTCTTTTTAAGAAATCAAAAAAGAAACAGATTAAGCTCTGATGCGATTAAAGATTCTATTGTACTTAAGTAGTGTAACCCCCCTCTCACTGAAATATTTACAAGCTAATTTGTTACAGACACATTGCTCTGTCTGTAGTCAGAAAGATCACGCAATTAATGAAGCAGTGTGGTATTTATAATGCCGGCTTAAAGTCACTAATTCCGTGATAAGTTACACTCTAACTAATTGTTCAGAATTCAACAAATACGATGACTTAATAAATATTGTTCGAACCAAATCGATTGGAATATATTTTTATAAACAGATAACTTCTGAAAAAAAGCATGCTGAAAACAAAGCATCAAATTTTTAGTAAACTTATCTCTAATCTTAATATAAAAACAGGTACACAACCCAATAAAGCTATGTATTTGTCTTTTACATATCACATTGCACGAATACAATACAAAATTATAATCTCAATGAGCAGATCAAATTAAAATTGTTTCCATTTGTTTAAACCACTTAGATTCGTGCTAAGAACCATTCCTGTAAAGGGAACATATTACAAAAATATCATGCTAAAATTTAGTTCTGAAAAGAATATAAATTCAATCTAATTACGACATCAAATAAAAGCATGTGTTGTCATGTAGCATACAATGCAGGGCACAAATCCAATCAGATCAATTTGCAACTCTATCATTATCATCATTACAAGTAATTCTTTACGTGATAGAGAGAACATTTTTTGCAAATATAATTCAATTTACACAGCAGCATGTGTTGGTCGAAATTTCTTGTTGCTATGCTTTTTTGTTCGTTGTTATGAAAATTTTATCGCTAGTACCGTAAGATCACAGCTGCACTGCCAATTCTTGTAAACATGCGCCTCTGCTACTCCATCAGTGGTTTGGTGTGCAAGCAAGGGCTATAAAAACGACAAGCTGATTGATTTCGATGCTCCTACTCCTACACTCAGTCATCAGCCGATGAACAGTGAACTAGGCATGTGCAATCTCGTTACTTTTGTTACCCGGTACTCATTCGTTACTCTACGAAAAATATTCGTTACTTTTAATTCGTTACTTTCTAATTCGGTACTTTACTTAAATACTCTTTAAGCAGCATACTCGTACTAATTAATTAAACAATCTTTTTGTGAAAAGGAGTATTTAATTAAATATGAAAACGAAATTACCCAATTAGAGTTCAAGAATTGAAAAATAAAAAACAAAACATTTCAGGAGAAAAAAATAACATTTTTCAGAAGTAAATTAATAGTTTTTAAGAAATATTTTGATTAGCATGGATGAAGATTAATTTCTCAACATTTTCAGGAAAAAATCGATTCCTTCTATTTCTTATAATTAGCTCTGTCGTCGAAAATATTATTTCAGTAGGAAGAGAGCTTGCAACTGATCCCAAATATTTTGTTGCAATTGCACTTTGCTCTAAAGAAATTAAGTGGGTGTAACTAATGCTAGATTCTCTGATACTTTTGGGAAAAGTGAGAATTTTATTTTATAGAAATTATATAGGTATTCCTTACAAGCCAACATGAAATTTTTGTTTTTCTTAAAAAATTGAGGTACGGTGACCCGTTGTACGAAAAATTCATTATTATGAATAATTTGAAATCTACCATTCAGGTAATGATTTGCTCTCTCAATTTTTGTTTTTAACTCATTTTCTCAGTAGCACAAGGGAAATACATAGTTCTTTCATTCATGCGAAATTCGTCTGCATATTTTTACTTTTTTTGTTCCAAACGAGGAATTTTTCCAGTTTTGTGTGGCTGTTTCCTAAAGTCTAGTATACAGTTCGAGTAAAATCTGACATTTCCAAACAAATTTTAGCACCAGTAAAATCACAAAAGAAAGTTTTACTGATGATTTTACTAGTACAGTACAGAGTTTTCAGTTAAAAACTAAAGGTTCCCTCTATGTAAAATCAAATAGACGGCAGTATAAATTCTCCACACATTTTACTAAGCATTTTAATGCACAAAACCTTATCGAGTTCAGGCAAAATAAAATTTTACGGGTTCTTCAAATATTTCACACTAAAATCGCTAGTAAATATTAATTTGGAGAAAACGAAATAATTCATTTTTACATTGTGTGGAGTATATATAATGCCATATATTTTATAAAAAGGAAACCTTCAGATTTTACCGGTAAAGTCCGTATTGCGCTAGTAAAATTTTCAGTAAAATTTCTGCATCCGATTTTACCAGCTCTAGAATTGGTATGGAAATGTCATATTTTACTCGAATTCGATACTAGGCTCAAGGCATTAAGTGACTGGTAAATTGTTGCTATTTACAATTTCTATGGCAATTCGCAGTTTTGTTTTTTTTTTTTAATGAAGAGTTAAAATAGTTTTGTCAAAATCCAAAAATGAATTACTCTGGTTTCTGAAAATTAACATACATAAAAATTTTACTAGCGATTTTAATGTGAAATATTTGGAAACCGCGTTAAATTTTACTTTGTCCAAACTCGATACTAGGGTAGATTTCTTATTAAGTTAACTTTAGCACCATCACCGCAATTTATTGTTTACTTTTCACCGCCACTGTCATACAAGTGATGCAGAAGATTTGGTTCCTACTTACGTGAACAACTGGGAAAAAAAGTGTGATTAATCCTGTTTGGTAATCGTATAGGTACAATACTCAATGGCATGCAATTTTATCGAAAACTTTAACCGGGTACCTACGTAGAACGACTTGTAGTTATTTGATTTCCATCGTTACACTGTATTCGTATAGGTAATAGAATACCGAATTTACCATGAAATGAAAACTTTGAATTAACTAAATATGAATACAAGTAACAAATAATTATTTGGGTATGTATTCGGTACCCAGTTTTTAGAGAAGTACCGAATACTTTTGTACCGAATAATTACTACCCGCACATCTTTACAGTGAACAACAAGCAGGACAAGGTTATCGTGACAAGCAAATAAACATACAAAGTGCCGACGGGATTTCGTGAAAAAAACGAGAACCGCAGGTGAAATTTATTTTACCGAAGGGCTTGTATGTAAAAGTGAGATACGTGTGCACTGTATATGTATGCATGTATGTGTACTAGAAAGTGAAAAACAAAAACAAAATTAAGTGCGGTGAAAAGGACACCTGAGTGATAAAAGACACTTTTAGTGATTTAGTTTCATTGTTTTGTGATTTAGCAATAGTAAAATTACGGACAATGTCTTCATCCTTTGAAGACGCTAGTAATACTATGCTAAATGTAATTTTAAATAAATTTCAGACACTGGCACGAAAACACGGAGTAACGGAGCTCCCAGACTACGTGATTAAACTGGCAGAATATGCAGAAGAAAGGAGGTCAAAGAAGATAGATGATGAAAATGAGTCAACAAAGATGCTGACCGACGAACTGGACTCTACTGATGAAGACATCGGAACCAGCGGAAGCAGCAACAGCACGAGTGGTGAATCAACAGGATCCAGCGAAGTAATTGATTACACTTTTGTCAAAGGAAAAAGGAAGAACAACAAGTCTCCGCCGAAGGAAGCTCCAAAGAGGACCCGGACAGCAATAGCGCCGAACAACAAAAGCAGCAATAGGTACGAGATTCTAGCAACGGGGAGTGACTTTGAGATGCCGAAGAAAGTACCAATAAAGCAACAACTGCCACCGAAACCGGATGCCAAGCCGCCACCAATTATATGTTACAACCTTAACATAAAAAGGTTCAATGAAGAACTCAACAAATTGGAACCTAGACCAAAATTGTTTTTTAAAACAATGCGAGGTACAAAATGCGTCTTGAAGCCATTTACCGAAGATGACCACAAGAGGATCTTCAGTATAATCAAAGATATCGGAGTACAAAGCTACTCCTTCACCACGAAGAGTGAAAGGAAAACGACCCTCGTAATAAAAGGGGTACAACACTCGTACGAACCTGAGGACGTGCAAGCAGCTCTAGAAAGAGAACTACCAGGAATAAAAATTAAGGCAGTGACCCAGCTGAAAGCAAAGAAAGCCAAAGAAGACAACAATGCTTTCGTTATTAGTTTCGACGGATTCTACGAAACGAAACAGATTATGGAGACCAAGAAGCTCCTAGGAATGTTTGTGTATTGGGAAAAGTACCACAATAAAGGCATAACTCAATGCAAAAGATGCCAGCGTTTTGGACACGTCGCCAGCAACTGCGCCGTCAGCTATAGATGTGTAAAGTGCGAGAAGAAACATGAGCCAGGGGAATGCGAGAGGAAAGACGCGAATGTAGGAGTACCTTCTGTGTAAATTGTAACACGGAAGGACATCCAGCCAGTTACAGAGGATGCCCTAAATACAAGGAGCTGAGAAAGCAGAGAAACTTACGACAAGAGGAACGGCGACAAAGGGACAACTTCATCATATAGTCAACGAGGAACTACATCCAGCCAGGTAAATCTTTTGCCCAGATTGTAAATGCAAATGATTCAAAAGGTTCAACAGGTACCCCCAACCCACCTAAACAGTCCCCAAGGCCTACTTCCACGGCTAGAGCCCATGAAGTAGACGCCGACAATTTTTGCAACAAAGAAGCAAATTCGCTCTTTGGCTGTGATCTTTTCACCCTAATGGGTAAAATCAACAATTTTCTTCCAAAGTACCGGAAGCTCACCTCTATTCCAGAGAGACAAAGTGCTTATCTTCAGTTCGCCTTCGGATTATGTCAAGTCAACTAAGATCCCTAAAGCTAATGGCTCTCAATTGTAATTCTCTTGTGAAATTAAGCAGGAGAGCTGCACTAAATCTCTTCCTCCACGATCACAAGCCAACTGTGATGTTCCTTTCTGAAACCCATCTTCTCGATAAGCATACACTTACTTTCGAACATTACCGAGTTATCCGCACTAATAAGTCGGAAACAACGCTTGGCACTGCTATCCTTATAAAAAAAGACCTCAGCTTCAGTGAAGTAAAAGTCAGTGGACTTTCCAATATGGAATGCACCGCTATAACCCTCAATCTTCGGAACGAAGTCACAATTCTATTAATTTCCATCTATAACAGATGCCATGCTCAAAGCTCGGAAATCAGGAGCAATCTGAACACCCTCACAAGATTAGCTGGCAATTACACCCACAAGGTGATAGGAGGTGACTTCAATGCTCGTCATCCCCTCTGGAATGACGTACTAACCAATGGCGCTGGAATTTGTATTGCCAACTGGCTCACTGACGGTCCCGCTGATCATGACTTTCTAGCGATTTCGCAAAATTCTCCCACATTTCCACGGTCTGGGTCTATACTTGACTTCTTCCTAGTGACTTCTAATCTCGTGAACCTTCTTCCACAAATTACAAATTACACCTGCACTACTCACATTGCGGAATCTGATCATATGGCCATCGACCTCACAATAGCTCCTAACTCACATTTCGACGTCCTCTATCTAGCTTCTCCCGAAATCTCAACATTAAAACACATTAACTGGCCAGTATTTCACTCAAGACTGTCTCAAAACTTAGCAGGAAACCTCCCTGATGAGCACAGCAACCTCTCAAATATTGAAATCGATTAAACATTGCCAAATCTGAAATGATTTGCATCCGCAAACTATCTACTACTAGCCGAGCAAACATAGCCACATTGGCTAAAAATATTGACATTGAAATCAATAACCAAAAAATAACACCCTCCACAAAAACGAAATACCTCGGTATATCTTTCTCTAACCTGCACAAGTTCAACCCTCACGCACAATATGCTCTGAGAAAAGCAAAAGCTGCCTATAGCCTTCTAAGTCCACTTCTCAATACCCCGAACGGGCTGTCCGCTCCCACCAAGCTCCTGCTTTATAAGCAGCTAATTCGACCAACCATGACATACTGTTTCCCAATATGGCACACGATCTCGCCAACCTACATGAAAAACCTCGGAAATCTGGACAGAAAAGTACTCCGTTCTTGCACTGGCCTTCGCAGAAGGGCAGATAATAGATACTACCCCATGTTATATATAAAATATGCCTAAAAAGAGATCTGAAAAAAGGCAATAAATAATTATTTAAAATATCTCATACATAAATTTTCATATAAGCTAATCATGCTTAAAAACATGATTAGCTTATCTATTCAATCAGTGAAGAAAATTGCATCAGCAATTTTCTTCACATACCATTCGTTTTTACAAAGTTTATTCCCACGACAAATTTTGCCTTCAGCAAAATTTGTCAGTAGAAATAATTATTTTAAAAAAATATAAAACAAAAGACAAATCGTACCTTCAGTACGATTTGTCGTGAAAATTATAATATGTATGTACGAACGTACATACATATCATAAAAAAAAGCTTTCGCGATAAGAAATGCGCGCCGCGAAAATACATTACATGTATACGCGCGCCGCAATTTCAATCGACGGGACGGTGGCTGATGTTTATAAAAACATCAAATTTCATTTTTTCAAGCCACCGTCCAACGAAAAATATTCTGGACTTGTTTAACCAAGTCCAGAATAAATGAAAATTTTTCTCAGGGTAGAAATGCAACTATGCATTTTCTACCCTGAACGACGACTCTTGATCGCGATTAAAGTGATCAAGGGCGCAGTCGGTTTTTAAAAAGCAGTCGATTCATAGCAGTCGGGGTTTTAAAAAAGAGTTGAATTTTAAATTTTAAAGAGCCGAGTTGAATTTTAAATTTTAAAGAGCCGAGTTGGATTTTTAACTGGAGTAACGGCGGTTGCAAAAGTAGAGTTGATTTTTTTTTTGGGATTTTCGGTTCGGCGCGGTCTCGGTAAAGTGTAATAGGAAAAGTACATAGAATTAGTTTTACCGAATGAAAATAGTGAACTTGGAAAAAGAAATCAATATTGTTATATTAGATAAAAGAAAAATTGTGAATAAAAAAAAAAGGAAAACAATATTGTTAGATAAAAGAAAAATTGTGAATAAAATTAAAAGGGAATCAAGATTGTTAGATAAAAGAAGAATTGTGAATGTGAAAAAAGAAGGCGAAATTTTCAGATAAAATAAAAGAATGAAATCAGAGAAAAGTGTGTTTTGTGTCTAAAGGAAAAGCCAAAGTGCTTTTAGTTTCGCAGCACTAAGGTGTGAGGGAGCACTGGATATGGCTCCTGCTTACCCCACAAAAAGGTATTTAACAAAATTGGTGAAATTTGAAAAATATAACAATTGGCGCAGCCGGTAGGATAGAGGAAGCCTACTTTGAAAAACAAAAAAAAGTATAAGCGCTCGAAAACCCTCTATCCTACGAATCTAAAAGGAGTTTAGGACGAGATCGAATACTGGGCAAGACACCCTACCCTCCGCCTGAAGTTGAGTCTGGCTTCAGGAGTATTTCGATCTTGTCGGCTCCCAACGCTCGGGGTCGGACAGCTTTAACTGCCTCTGTTTGCAAAACACGCAGCCACCCCCTCATCAAAGCACAAAGTGCCAACGTGGGACAATAGCGGGCTTCATCCCAGCCCAGGATAACAAAGTCCACAACCCAAAATTTCGAAATTTACACTTGAAGGAAGGAAGTTTGGAAACCATCCGCTATCTGCGATCCGGAGCTGAAAGGGACTTCGAAGTAGGCAACGCGCCCCCCTTTCAGCTTTTATCCAGGGGAATTTAAGTAGGCCACGGGCCCCCCCGGCAGCAAAAGAACTTCAAGAAACCGAACCAACGATCCTGAATTGAGAGGGACCTCGAAGAAGGCAATAAGCCCCCCTCTCAATTTGAACCAAGGGAATTAAGACGGCAGAAGCCCCCCTAGCTGCAAATTTCACACACGGTGGTCCATGAGCGAGGAAAGCTCCCACCAAGAAATACCGCCGGAAATCCAACTTCCATCAACTCCTCAACAATCTTCCTCGCCGGGCGACGCACAGAAAGATCCGTCCCGGTACGAAGGAGGCAACGCGGGAGCAACATCCGCAACAGAGGGTGCTAATCAAACACCCCCAACAAATTCAACAAAAAAAGGGGTAACACTCAGGAGTGGGCCCAACAAGTAAGACCTTCTACTTTAAATTTAGAAAATTATTTAAAATATCTAGAGGGGAAAGTGCGAGACTCCTCCGAACTTTCTGTTATACAGTGCGATTCTATCGATAAACAGCTCAAAAAGTCCCGTGAACGGCGGCTTGAGCAAATCGTGCAATTCAAAGAAAGTACGGAAAAATTTAAAGAAAGCTTAAAGCAGTTTGGAGAACTCTCGCACTCTCTCGAAACAGAAATTACAAATAATTGTGTAGAATTAAGAGAAGGTGCCATTGAGGACAGTGTCAGTGATTCTACCGTGAGTGAAATTCTTTTAAATTGGCTGGGCGACTCCCTTCTGGAAACCAGCATAGAAGAAACTAGCTCCCCAAAGGTGCCAAACTTTAGCTTCAGAATCCCCAGTATAAACATGGCAGATTACGCTAAAATCGCCAAACTGACTGCCCAGCTCGTCCCCCTATTCTCGGGAGAGCAGCACCCAAAATTGAGCCTTGAGCTCCAAACGTTCCTAGGATGCTGCAGGCAGGTAATCCAGTGCATTTCGGTGGATGAACTAACAGCATTTTTGCAAATCTTCCCCACCAGACTTCGAGGCGAAGCTTATCAGCTTTTTGCCTCAAATATGCCCACTACTTTCAAAGAAGTAGAAGAACGGCTAAATCGCACATACCTGCCTAGAGAAACTTACCAGGAACTGGTAAATAAATTAATCACTACAAGGCAGTATCCCTTGGAAAACCTCACAGCCTTCACGGCACGAGTGAAACAAATGCTGGCACTCTGCAATGAAGCAGCAGAATCCAAATACGGAGCCACAGCAGCACCAGCTGTTAAAACGCAGTTGGAAGATTTCGCGAAAAACGCACTGAAAACAGGCGTAAATAACCCATATATGTGCCAATACCTTCTGACCATGACAGACGGCACGGTAGATGACCTCGTACAAAGAGCACTTGACATGGAACGTCTCCAGCAAAGTGCTCTATTCCTGCAACCTCCAGGACAATTCCAAACAAATATGATGCAGAATACATTGCCAAATTCTGCCTGTACCAGTGTACCAAATAACACACATTTAACTCCAAACAGTACCCTAGTAAATCAAAGCGTATACAATCCTGGCATCATATCCTACTCACAAGATCCCCGGCAACACAATATAACCACTAACCCAAGCAGTCACATACCAACGTCACAGTTCACACAGGATGGCCCAGCATATATTAAACAGGAACCAAGCAGATAAAAATTATAATGTAAAAAATAAAAATACCTATTTAAATAAAGTGACTTGTAGTTTTTGTAATTTAAGAGGCCACACATATGCCGATTGCCTCAAAAGGAAAAATACGCCTTATTGTGTGAACTTTAAAATGTATAACCATGACGTGCGTGACTGCAGAAGAAACAACAATAGTTTCCAGAGGCCACACAATAATAGTGGACCACCAAATCAACGTCCTAGAGAGCCGCAAAACCCCAATAACAACTCAAGAGTATATAATGTGCGAAAAAAGTGCGAATTTTGTGGTCGTTCTGGACATGCAGTTAATAACTGCCAACAAAAACGTAAATGGGAAGCCCGGAGTCAGGGAAACGACGTACAGTCGACCCAAAACTCCCCGGCTCGACTATAAATCTCCCATCTAATAAATTAGGGTTTCCTCAGCAGCCCGATTCCAGTGTCGCTACAGTAAAACTTCCTTTAGACATAGGCCTGAACGGCCAAACTAAACTAGTAGTAGACACAGGCGCTGAGGTAAGTATAATAAAGAAAAGGTCATTAAAAGACCTCAAAGAAATTAACCACAATGAGGCATGTACACTTCAGACCCCATTTGGTACGGGAAAGACGCTGGGAAATTGCCAGGGAAACTTCGTTTTCAAAAACAAAATTCCCTGCAAGTTTCAAGTCGTAAAGAACTTGCCTGGCCTTTCCGATGATGGACTTCTAGGAAATGATTTCCTAGCAAAAAACTGCAACGTTGAGGGTCCTAATAAGGCACTAAGGTTTCCTCGCACGGAAACTAATCCAGACGAATTTGCTTTGCCATTAGAGTTTGACACGGACAAGCTACATTCTGAAAAAGCAGTCGAAGTAAGAACACTTGCAGAAGAGGTAGAGTCTAAACAGGCTGAACTATCCACCTGCAGTGTCTTCAAGGCTTCTCAAACGAGAAAAGCTGGCTGCCAAGCTCCAAAAGGGCCCAAGGAATGTGAAAAAAGCTGTCTGGGCGAGCAAGAGACCGATGATGGCAGGCAGCAATTGGTTACCTTTAAGGAACCAATCTGCATACCTGCGCGCTCTCAAATTGTGGCCCCAGTGCTGTTACAAACTCAAGAAGAAATGCTCTGTTTATCCCAAGAGATAAGCGATGGAGTCTTCTTGGCAAACAGTTTGCTGTCATCTGGAGAAGAATTAGTGCTGGTTAGTATTCTCAACGCTAACAGTCATCAAGTAGTCATACATAGCTTAAAGTTACAGCTATATCCAATAAACGACTACACCATAGTCCCATTAACGCACTCAAAAGATCACAAAAGAACACACATTCCACTACCAAATATGGAGGCAATATCAAACAACACAAGAGACGGAACCGAGTGTCTAAAGCCTGCCAAAAAGGTGCATATAGCTCTTCCGTCCAAAATCCCGAGGCATAAATCACTGTTAAACAAACAACGGCCATACAAGAACGGCAGCGAGTCGCTAAAGCCTATATTAAAGGTGCATATTACTCCACCGTCACACAGCACACAGAATGCTACATGGTCAAAAAGCAATAGCATTGACGTGCATGAGTATATCACACAACCTAAGGCAAAGACCACACAGGTGTACCAAACTCAGCCGTCAACAAAGCAGGAAGCAAGTACCCTGCTACATGCTAAATACAACAAAATAAAGCCTCATAAGGAATTAACTAAATTCAATCCAATTTCAGGACACAAATTTACAAGGAATAGTAAGTCAAACCAAGGTTCAGCTGAAAAATCAGCAATTTTACAACATGTACGATATCTATACCCGGATAATGAGACTCCGGACGACCCAAAACAATACCCGCGTATTTCTAGGCTAGAGCAAGAACTCAGCCTAGACCCTAATTTAACCGCGGAAGAAAAAATTTCGATATCGGAACTCTGCGAAGAGTATAACGATATCATCTTCCTCAAAGGTGACAAACTCACCTATACAAATGCGATAACGCATAATATTCCGTTGGTGCAGGATCAAGCACCAACCAATCAAAAAATGTACCGCTTACCTGAAACACAGCGGAAAGTAATTAACGAGCAGGTAAAAGAAATGCTAGACAGCGGGATAGTCCAGTCTAGTAAAAGCCCTTGGAATTCACCTCTACTAGTTGTCCCCAAGAAAGCGGGACCTGACGGTGAAAAAAGGTGGCGCGTCGTTGTCGATTTTCGTAAATTAAACGAAAAGACAATTGGAGACGCATTCCCGCTACCCCGAATCGAGGATATTCTCGACCAACTAGGTCACGCAAGGTATTTCACCACACTCGATTTGGCCAACGGCTATCACCAAGTTCTTGTCGACAAAAAAGATCGACATAAAACTGCTTTCAGCACAAGTTATGGGCACTACGAGTTCAAGCGTATGCCATTCGGGCTCAAAGGAGCCCCTGCCACATTTCAACGCCTAATGAATTTCGTACTAACAGGCCTACAAGGCCTCGAATGTTTTGTTTACCTAGATGACATCGTCATCTATGGTAAAAATTTAAACGACCACAACGAAAAGTTGAGGAAAGTCTTCAATAAGTTGAGAGAGAACAACTTGAAACTGCAGCCAGAGAAGTGCCAGTTTCTACGAAGAGAATTTGTTTACCTAGGACATAAATGTTCTAGCGAAGGAGCCCTACCAGACCCAAGTAAGACGGCCTGCGTCCAAACATTTCCTGTTCCAAAAACAGTAAGGCCAGTTCAGTCATTTTTAGGACTTGCCAATTACTACAGGAAATTCATTTCAGACTTCTCCAAAATTGTACGCCCAATTACGAATTTACTCCGAAAGGAAGTAAAATTCACTTGGACAGAGAAATGCCAAGAAGCATTTCAGAGCATAAAAAGTGCTTTAATTTCTCCACCACTTTTAATTTACCCTGATTTTACAAAATCATTTAATCTTACTACTGACGCAAGTAACGAGGCTCTAGGAGCTGTTCTTTCTCAAGGAGAAGTCGGAAAGGACCAGCCCATTGCCTATGCAAGCCGCACATTAAACAAAGCCGAAAGAAATTACTCTACTATAGAGAAAGAGTTATTGGCTATTGTTTGGGCTACCAAGAATTTCAGGTGCTATCTTCAAGGCCGGAAATTCACGGTCTACACTGACCATAAACCTCTCAAAGGTGTCTTCAATGTGAAAGACCCTACTTCCCGTTTGGTGAGATTTCACCACAAATTATCTGAATTCGATTACAACATCGAATATAAACCAGGGAAGTACAACACTAATGCAGATGCACTAAGTCGCATCCCTCAAGCATCAAAGGAAGACAGTTTAGGCAATACCTTAACGGTAGAAGCCCTAGTCCACCACACGATGGACTCAGATGTGGAGGAAGACAACCCCACAAATAACAAAAAGAAAAAGAAATCCGCTCATTGTTTCGTCGTGACTCGAGCTCAGAAGCAGAAGGCTCAAGAGACAATAAATAGCTCCAGTGTGGAGACAGAAGAGCACACGAAAGCGGACCAAAACGAAATTCAACACACGGAGGCGGAAAAACTAAACCCAGCATCGCTTGAGCAAAAAGTAAGTACTGGCAAGACACCCGAAATTATCACGAGCCCTACGGAAATCCGAACAATCTTAAAAGATTATCACGATTCTCCATTTGGTGGCCATCAAGGTGTCATAAAAACTTACAAACGTATAAGACGCAAGTATTGGTGGAGACACATGCTTAGCGACATCAAGAAATACATAAAAAAATGCCGAAAGTGCCAGACGATGAAAGCTTCTCCACAATATAAAATGCCAATGGTTATCACGGACATCGCAGAACAACCGTTCGACAAAGTCTACCTCGATATTGTAGGTCCATTAGAAGAGACCACGTCAGGTAACAAATATATCTTGACCTTCCAAGATAATCTAACAAAATTTGTCGACTGGTATGCAATACCTAATGCCGAAGCAGTCACAGTAGCGCAAGTTTTCTTTGATGAAATCGTTACGCGCTATCGCATACCCAAAAGAATACTCACCGATCAGGGAACAAATTTCCTGAGTGAATTATTCAAAAGAGTATGTAAGCTTCTAAAGGTAAAGAAGTTACAGACTTCAGCATACCACCCACAGTCTAATGGAGCACTGGAGCGTGCTCATAGACCCCTAATAGAAGACCTGCGAACAATCGTAGATGAAAATCCCAAAACATGGGACCAATACCTACGAACCGCTGCATTCGTGTATAACAATAGTATACACGAGGGTACTAAACTTACCCCAATGGACTGCCTATACGGCTTCACAGCGGATGTCCCATCAAATTTAAAACGGGATCCCGAACCCGTTTACAATCCTGAGAGCTATTATCATATACTGAAGTATAAGCTCCAAAAATCATATGCCACGGCAAGAAAGAACTTATTGGCAAGTAAACAGCGCTCAAAGGGGTACTACGAGAAGACAGTACGGCCCCTAACTTTCCATGTAGGAGACAAGGTCCTCATCAAGAATGAAAGCAGAAAACATAAGCTTTCTCAAATCTGGGTAGGACCTTATCAGGTAATCGCAATACCAAGTGATGTGAATACTACCATCAAAATTGGTAAACGTATCGTAACGGTACATAATAATCGTTTAAAACCATATTTCGAGTAAGATCATGTTGAACAAAAATGAACCAGGTTGAATTGAAATTCCTACTACAGTGTCCATTAATGCTCATTTCAATACCTCCCCATAAACATTTACGGTGGAGTCACTCCACGGCTCAGTTTAAAACGGCACAATGTACGTATAAATATGCTTAAAGGATTGTTTTCTTCTTCTGAATTGTCCACAGAAATGGCGCTAAAATTCATCGTAGTTGTCCTCCTCATCCAGTACACAACTGGAGCAATCGCTGACAAACCTTATGTAATAACCCAGCTAAATGGCTCGGGTATATTTTTCGAGGACCTAGGAAATCTCATGGTATATCATGACACCTGGAATGTCCTCACCGAAATAGATTTGGATGAATTAGATGCCCAGATAAAGCTAGCAGAATATGCAGAGCACTTAGTGCATAAACTCTGCATAAATATAACAAACCCAGAAGACCTGTGTAACGTGCAGCAACTACATATACACGCTATAATAGACAGCGTACGAAAGCGCACGGAAACTATAAGGGAACTAGTACCAGGAAAACGCAAGGTCAGATCGCTATTTGATGGAATAGGCAAAGCCATGCACTATTTGTTTGGCACTATGGACAGCAATAACGAAAAAGAAATTTACAGCAGGTTAGAAGAACTTGAATCGAATACACAAGCCCTAGCCGAGCTAGAGAAACAACAAATCAGTGTGGTTAAAACAACCTTGGAAAAGATTCAAAAACCGCTGGCCATGTTAATAGACAGACAACAAAAAATAGCACACCAGATAAACGATCTCCACCATGTGGCCGATGATTTAACTAAAAGGCAGCTAAGACAAGAGATTATATCAAGCTTATTGCTCCAGATCATCGAAGTTGAATATCGACAACAAGCCCTTCTGGATATAATAATGGCTAGTAGGACCAATCATATTCATCCACTCCTAATGTCTCCCAAAAATCTACTGGAGATATATCGCAAAACAACTTCGTATTGTCCTAACGATCAGAATTGTTTAGCCATCCTCTACCAAACGGCAGGGGCCCAATCACTCCTTATGCAAAATAAGTTGGTGGTGAGAATCACTCTCCCAATTTTTAATCTGCCAAAAATGAGGCTACAACAGATTCAATGCTATCCTGTACCCATGTCAGCAAATTATTCATTAATTCCAAACCCTGGTTATTCATACATAGCCAATAGCGCGAAAACCCAGGAATTTCTCTTATTAAGAGGCGAGGACATGAAAAACTTTAAGAAAATAACAAGTAATTTGGAAGAAAACACGTATGTAGGCCGACTAAATACGCCCATAATAAAGGCAGCAACATCAAATGAATGTGCCATTAAGTTGTTATATAATCCTTTAAATGAAGTGCCCAAATGCCGGACCAGAGTTCAATCTCCCCAAAAGGACATGTTGATCAAACTAAACAAGCCAAATACGTGGCTATTTTCATTTATCACCTCAACGGTGCTACACATCACATGTCCAGATCACTTTCTGATCTCGAAACTGGAAGGACAAGGGATATTAGAGATAACGCAACCATGTCAAGTGCAAATAAGTGACAAGTTGAATTTGGGTCTGGTCGACATTTTACCAGAACCTCAAAACCAAACGCAAGTTTCAATGGAAATTTTAACGGGGGAAGATATCCACAAATCAGTCTATAAAGGCACACATTCATTGGAAGAGATCCAAAACAAAATCAGCAAATATCAAGAAAAGCTTTCGAGAAAAAACTCCCATATCCTGTCCACAACCTCTCTATCATTTACGAGCCTACTAGTTCTGGCCATAATGATCGTTGTGGCAGTAAAATATCTTAACCCTGTTGTCATCAAGATGAGACAACAGAGAAACCAACAACAAGATAACCCCGAAGTTTTATCAGAGGGAATCCCTTTAGAAGAGCAAACCCACGCTCCTGCACCTAACTTAAAACGAGCTCGGTCACTCCCCAGGACCAAATCAGTTCAATTAGTTTAAGTCGGCATAAAGGAATACTGAGACTGCCAACATGAGCCACTTAATCAAAGTAAATTTATAGAAAGTAGTAGACCTGGTAAAATATATAGTAAAGTACATAGAAATGAAAATGTAACAAAAAAAATCTATTGCAAAACAAAATAGATAGAATAATAAAAGTAAAGATGAAAAAATAGAATTAAAATAAAATATATATTATATGGAGTTAGAAATAAAATAGTAAAAAATTAAAATGCGTAAAATAATAAATTAAACTTAAAAGGAATAAAAAAAAGGGGGTTAGTAAATTACAAATAGAAATAATAAATAAATACCTACCCTAAAGAATATAAAGAGAAAATACAATCGTAGAGAATAAATGACAAGAGAAAACTGAAACGCATTATATTAAAAAAAAAGAAGAGAGTAGAATAATGTCAGAAACATAGAGATATAAATAATACATAAATAAGAAAAAAATATACCTAATACCAGGCTACTACCCCTATCATTATAATAATGATAAAAGAAAAAAAAAGTTTTTTTTAATTAGAATTAAAACAATATATATAAAATAAGAGAATTTGAAAGAAAGGCATTAAACAAGTAAACTGAAAACTAGAATTACTAAAAAGAAAAACAAAAAAAAGTTTTACCAGGTTAGATTATCAAAAAATGAAATAAAAATAATAGATCTAGAAATTATTATATATTCATAGATTAAACATATTAACAAAAATTTTGTAAGCCCACACCGAACCGCCCAATTAGCGCCAAAAACAACTTCCCCTGAGAATTATTCCTCTTCAAAGAATAATTCTCTTTTTCTCAGGGGGAAGGATTGTTATATATAAAATATGCCTAAAAAGAGATCTGAAAAAAGGCAATAAATAATTATTTAAAATATCTCATACATAAATTTTCATATAAGCTAATCATGCTTAAAAACATGATTAGCTTATCTATTCAATCAGTGAAGAAAATTGCATCAGCAATTTTCTTCACATACCCTTCGTTTTTACAAAGTTTATTCCCACGACAAATTTTGCCTTCAGCAAAATTTGTCAGTAGAAATAATTATTTTAAAAAAATATAAAACAAAAGACAAATCGTACCTTCAGTACGATTTGTCGTGAAAATTATAATATGTATGTACGAACGTACATACATATCATAAAAAAAAGCTTTCGCGATAAGAAATGCGCGCCGCGAAAATACATTACATGTATACGCGCGCCGCAATTTCAATCGACGGGACGGTGGCTGATGTTTATAAAAACATCAAATTTCATTTTTTCAAGCCACCGTCCAACGAAAAATATTCTGGACTTGTTTAACCAAGTCCAGAATAAATGAAAATTTTTCTCAGGGTAGAAATGCAACTATGCATTTTCTACCCTGAACGACGACTCTTGATCGCGATTAAAGTGATCAAGGGCGCAGTCGGTTTTTAAAAAGCAGTCGATTCATAGCAGTCGGGGTTTTAAAAAAGAGTTGAATTTTAAATTTTAAAGAGCCGAGTTGAATTTTAAATTTTAAAGAGCCGAGTTGGATTTTTAACTGGAGTAACGGCGGTTGCAAAAGTAGAGTTGATTTTTTTTTTTGGGATTTTCGGTTCGGCGCGGTCTCGGTAAAGTGTAATAGGAAAAGTACATGGAATTAGTTTTACCGAATGAAAATAGTGAACTTGGAAAAAGAAATCAATATTGTTATATTAGATAAAAGAAAAATTGTGAATAAAAAAAAAAGGAAAACAATATTGTTAGATAAAAGAAAAATTGTGAATAAAAAAAAAAGGGAATCAAGATTGTTAGATAAAAGAAGAATTGTGAATGTGAAAAAAGAAGGCGAAATTTTCAGATAAAATAAAAGAATGAAATCAGAGAAAAGTGTGTTTTGTGTCGCCAAAGTGCTTTTAGTTTCGCAGCACTAAGGTGTGAGGGAGCACTGGATATGGCTCCTGCTTGCCCCACAAAAAGGTATTTAACAAAATTGGTGAAATTTGAAAAATATAACACCCAACAAAAAGCTGTACGAGGCAGCAAAAATCCTCCCTATCGACAACTACCTTGTCGCACAAGCCCAACATAAGATGGAAAAACTTCCTCATCATCCAAACCCTCTCATATCCAACCTGCCTGCACACACTCCACCTGCAGAATTCAGGTATATCTCACCTCTTCAACTTGTTGACCCTGAGAGTAGGGGCATTTACTATACTGGCGAAAGATTTACTTTCTTTTGCAGCAAAGGTACCCACCATCGAGGATAGATCTCCGAAACATCTGCCATCGTCATCATAGCAGGATGCACCACATAGGAACTGCCTAGAGAAGGAAGACCCCCACAAGGATACCTGGTCCAAGCTCCAGAGCTCCTCATCCTCCTTAACCGCACCCATCCCAATTTTCCCGTCTCCCCTCCTAAACAACATATATCAAACAACCGCCACGGAAACAGCTTAGTGTCGCGCGCGAAGCTGTAATAATCAACTAAAACATACCAAACATAAAAGTTTTTAATCAATATATGTAACAAAAGAAGACAAAACAAAGACAATTGTGAAATCAAGGCCAAAATAAAAAGCCTGAGTGTTAAAATCTACCGTACCATACATCCCAACACGGAAGTTAGGACTACACATTAAGGACAATATATATTAAATGCGCAAGAAAGACTCTGACTATGACTATGACTATTTCGATGTCTTTTTGTGCTTGGCATAGCTCGAGGTAAGTCGGCTGTTTAGGAACTAACATTTATAACGGGTATCGACTGATATATAACTTTTTAATAACTAACAAAACAACTCATTTCTGGTCTCGACGGAAATAAACGCATCTTATTTCGGGTCTCGACTGAAGATAAGATAACACTTTAAGCCGGGTCTCGACTGACTTAAAGAATATTATCTCGGGATTTGACTGAGATAGTACGGGTTTCGACGGAGATAACCATTTACTGACAATCAT
Source organism: Dioctria rufipes (assembly GCA_963924295.1). Lineage (NCBI taxonomy): Eukaryota > Metazoa > Arthropoda > Insecta > Diptera > Asilidae > Dioctria > Dioctria rufipes. Next base: position 60,266,041 of record OZ002741.1, read on the forward strand.
TTCTGGTCTCAACGGAAATAAACGCATTTTATTTCGGGTCTCGACTGGAGATAAGATAACACTTTAAGCCGGGTCTCGACTAACTTAAAGAATATTATCTCGGGTCCCTACTGAGATAATCATTTACTAACACCCATTTCTGGTCTCGACGGAAATAAACGCATCTTATTTCGGGTCTCGACTGAAGATAAGATAACACTTTAAGCCGGGTCTCGACTGACTTAAAGAATATTATCTCGGGGTTCGACTGAGATAGTATCTTACTAACAGCAACACTTTATTTCTGGTACCAAATAAAGAATTGTTCTAACCCATGGTTAGAACAAAGGACCTTAACATTAGCTTAAAGCCAACCCTCAAGCGTCAAGTTGTAAATCGGTGAGTACCAGTCACTTGTAACAAATTAATATTTATTCATATGTCTATTTTATTATATATTTACTCATATATATATAGTTATATATTTATCCACTTCCTGTGCATATTTATTAAATATCATAATTTAGCTTTATTCCATATTAATTATATTTATAAGTATTACGCTCTTGACGATTTAAAGTTTTCAGTGTGATACAAAATTCTCTGACCCAAAATTTATATATTGAGTTTTATCCTAGTACAACCATTTTTGATAATCGTACATTCTAAGTCTGTGGAAATAAGTGTTTTTTAGTGTGTGTGGATCTCTGACCTAACAACTTACATAATCTGATCCCAATGTAATTAGTGGGCAATCTTTAGAAATAAGTGTGATAATTTAAAACTGCAATTCAATAAATGATAAAAGAGTAAAGCTGAAAGTAAACTAAAATTATAGGAAGTATTTTCCTATAATTGCCTATATATACACCAGCTCAATATCTGACACTTGACTTACTTTGTATTTTATTTAGATATGGAGGATATTTTTATTCCAGTCGATACGCAGAATAAAGTAAGGTTAGTAATTTTTACTACAGTCAATACCTGAAATAAAGTGTTTTATACTAGTACTTTTCTTATTACAGTCGATACCCGCAATAAGGAGTTTTTGTGTTTGTAATTTTCTTACTGCAGTCGGCCTCCACAATAAAATATTCATTGCAGTTGATACCAGCAATAAATATTTTTTGTGTTAGTAAAATATTTCTATTGCAATCGATACCCACAACAAGAATCTTTTTACCAAAATCAAAATCTTTATTTTAGACCTTAACCAAAATAAAGTATTTAAATTTGTTAGTAAAATATTCTTATGTATTGCAGTCGATACCCACAATAAGAACCTTTGTTTAAGTCGCATTCCAAAATAAAATCTTTAATCTTCTGGACACGACATCGAAATATTTTGGTTTGTTAATAAGAATTAAAACACTAGGAAATAAACCACCACGTTAATCACTGCACTGACAAATTATAAAAGCGATTGCGTCCACTTAGATTGCGGTTTATATAGCCACCGCTTGCACACGGCCCCACAGAACGGTATTCAAAGGCGCATGGCAACAATAATTGGCATAGCAAAGACATCTTAGCCTAGCAACTGCACTTCTTTACTTGTTGTTTGGAGTGTTGATGTTTCGTATAAAATTGTTTGTAAATTATTTTACTTAATTACGAATTTCTTGCCTACTCAATTTTATTCTAAATTTATAGCAAATGTTGAATTTAAAATATTTTAAGCACATTAATATTTTCTCAGCTTATAAGTTATTATTATGCGCAAATATAGTGTACTGTCCATGTGAAGTTGTTGCTGGCTGGCTCGTTTCACTATAGAGTTGTTACAATTTGGACCTGTGATACATTTTCTATTTAAGTCAGTATATCTATTGTGTTGACATGTAAGTTTTTAATGGATGCGTATTTCGTGCAATATTTCGTTTTTCTTTTAAGTAGATATCATGTCCAAATTTCTTTGCTTTGTTGCTCGCACCGCGATTATCTAATGAGTACAATTAAGTGTTTCCTTTATACATTTCAAATCTGACTGGTGGAATAAGCTGAATTTATCGGCAAGGATGATTTTTCAGAATATGATATGAAGTTTTTCGTCTTGTTATAATCATTCTTCTATGAATATAGAAGGCTGCCACTCAAAATTCTGTATAGCTGCGGGAAGGCTATCAAAATCTAGCTAGTGCGTGTTGAGCCTCATGATATTCCCTCTTTACTTAAATGACCTTCATTGAGGGCAGCATCAAAATCAATGTCAGGAATTTTCGAATGGTAATCGTAATGTACGCAAATGATATATCTATAATAGCTGATAATTGGGCAGCTCTCCAAAAACTTATTAGTAACCTGGACAGTTATTGCAAATTAAGGAATCTTTCTAGCGGAAGCTAGTCTTCATGTTTTCCAAAAGTGTAGGTGTCAGCAGGGCCTTGCAGAGCTGAGAGGGGGCCAAGGCCAATAAAAAATATGGGGCCTCTTGTTTGAGTAAAAAAAAACAAATTTACATAGTTCTTTTATTATTTTTAATTTATTTAAAAATTAATAATTAAATTACAAATAAGCTTTTCGAGCTTTAGTTGTAGCAAAATCTTTTATAATAGTTGAAAAATCAATATTTCGTGCAATATCTGAATTTATATGTAAAATTGATAGCCCATTCAACCGTTCTTGGCTCATTGCAGATCTGTTAAATTTTTTAACCCTTTTCAATACACTGCGTTCCGCTGAAGCAACGGAGGCAGGTAGACTTAAAAATATTCTTAAAGCTGTTGATATATTTGCAAACAATCCAATTAGGTTTTTTTCTAAAATGTTTAGCAGCAACTTAGCTGGAGATGATTCTATATCAAAGTTTACTTCAAAAATATTTTTTAAAAATATCATTTCATCACATATTTCATTTGAAATTTCCTTTGGATATTTTAAGTGCATATTTTTTGCTCTCGATTTTATTTCCTCATCTGATGAAGTTTGAAAAGTCCAAAGGAATCCCAAAGTCTGGCAAATTTTGCGTAAAGACTCAAAGCGACGTGTCAAGCCTGAAATAACCGAATCAATAATGTATGTAAAAACATTAACTCTATAATGTTCTTCAGCATCAAACTGTGACCTAATATGACGAGTTAATTGAAAATCAGTTGAAATTTTGGAAAGTACGGCAATCTCTTTTGAACTTAAGAGTAATCTGCCCCACTCTTCACGCATTATCTTCACCCTTGCAATAAGATTGTTAATATTTTCCATTTCGACGTCAAGTGTTGCATTGCGTGCTTCAATAATTAAATTAGTTTGTTCCAATAACGTTAATATTTCAAGCCATATTGTTGTCAACACAATGCATTCGAATGTATCCAAATATTGAAAAATTGACTGAAGTTCGGTACGTGCGTGCGGTGGAAGGTTTAGTGACTTACACTCCTCTAAAGCAGCCAGAATATTTGACTGATTATTGTAAATTGGTTTAACAGCATCAATTCGAGCAGACCATCTTGTCTTTGATATTGTATGAAGTGACACAGCTAAATATTTCTTTAAAATCTCCCACTTTCTAGGACTGCTGCTAAAAAAATTATATATCTGTTGAATTCTCCCAAAATATGTAACTGCTTCTTTACATGATTCAGCAGAGTCAACTCCAACAAGATTAAGAGTATGATTTCCACAACTGGAAAAAATGCAATTCGGATTACGCTCAAGCAGCACTGCTTGCACACCGTTATACTGTCCTGCCATATTAGCACTGTTATAGATATGGGGGTACTCACTAATCAGTCGGTGCTTCAGGTGTCAATACCTTAGCAGCACCTTATCCAATTTTGTTGTCACACGAAAACCTCGGGTGCTGACACTTTCTCTGTTAGGTTCAAACTTTCGCTTAAAATTTAACGTCAGATTAGTGCTTTAAAGTGAAATTGTATGGCTAGTTTTGCTAGTATCTACGCTAACGAAGCAGTAGTGTAAATGTCATAGAGGGTATATGGTATTAATTTCTCCTCATCCATCAAAGCACAATATAGATCACTATATAAATATTATACCAAGAGGAGTCACAAAGTTTTCCTCATAGCCTTATTGTTCGAACAGCGACATTTTGTAATAATTTTCCCGAAGCCCGACTCATCCAGTCGAGAAATAATAACAACTTAAGAATTGCTTGAAATTTATTTTTTTTTCTTTTATTTTTAATTTTTTTTTTTTTTTATGGAAATAGGACTTCATCTTATGGCAACAGTGATTTAATAATTCCTTTCTCGTACAACAATATATGCCTAGGTTACAATAATTCTAATATTGTATTGTATTGTTGATATCGACGGAGCGTCGACAGTGTTGGATATATTTCTTTTAGGATCGGTATCTTAAAATTTAGGAAGTTTGATGCAATACTATGGTCAAAGTGTGCTATCATAGTTAGTCGAAAATATTAGCACTTAGGGACATACTACTCATGTCTATTGCTATTAGAGGAACAGCCATATGTCACATATACATACCTATATTATCTCTACGGAAACAGTAGCGTAAATATTCAATTCTCCACGACGGGTTAGTGTCAGCATTATTTATGATCGATTCAAGAAATTTCCAAGGAAGTTCACGGAAATAATTTCTAATATAATCAATAGGTTCATTTTTTTTTTTTTTTTTTTTTTTTTCCTTATTAATTGCAATACGGTCTGGTTCAAATGGTTTACATCCTGTGAGTTTTGTTGAATATGTTTTGGAACAGTGAAAAGGATCAGGATGCAGGATCATATATATTGCCTGAAACTCTGTCTTGGCTTAATTATATTTTATTTTGGATTATTGTATTAAGTTGAAAAATATTTTGCTACTTGCTTTCCATATCTGATATGAGACTTTCGTCGCTCTTGCTAAACTACGTACATATGAAGAACGTACTGTCAATCAATTTTCGGCATAACATTTATATTTATTAGTGGAATGTAAGGTTGTCAATTTTCCTCTGATTTAATTTGTTTCTCTTTTTTTTTGTATTGTGTTTGGAATTAGGAGGATTTCCAAAATAATTCGGCTACATATATATGCTGTTTTTTTTTTATGAATACAATTATTAGGTACATATGTGTTAAAAAAAAAAAAGCATAATAAAAGGAAAATCAGACCTTCGCATGGGACATTTCTATGCATATATCGGTTAATAAGCTGAATTTTAGCCGTTCTTTGTTAATTTCCGGCAACCTCAAAACGAACGTAATTGAAGTTACATGTTCTGGAATTTAGTCGTTCTAATTTGATTGGTACATACATATGCCATAAATATTTTGCTACGAAGGACGGTCAATTATTCACATTATACGTTTGGTGCAAACACAATTGGTCGGCAATTTAGTATCGAATTCTTTTTTCGTTTTGTTTTTTTTAAAGCTGACCCACAGTTTTATTGTATCACTGAAATAACACGGTCCTGAAAGTTCTTATTCTATTATTGTCAATTAACGGAAAATTTTGTTTTTATTCGAAAAGTTAAAATGGAGATTAACCGGCTTAACCAAGATGAGCTTCAATATGAATGCCAGATACGAGGCATGGTTACTGGCACAGTCGATGAAATGCGAAAACTTATTAGAGCTGCTATAAAAGTAGGCGGGTTAGCTCTAATCGATCCTTATCCTTTCACGTTCGAGCAGGATAGCGAAGCCCTTTCCGCTAAATTAGCTGAGATTGATAAATTAATCGAATTGTTTGGAGGTGATTCAGAGTCAAGTGATTATGAAAAGCTTATCACTAAAATAAATTGGTCCTTGAAAAGGTTAGAAAGATCAGTAACCACAAAACCAGAGCACATAAAGCAGAAAAGTAAGTTAAGAAGTGAACTTATCCTTGCGTTGGGGACCGTACACGTTAAGGCAGAAGGAGGGGACGAAAATAGTGAACACTCTTCTGAAGATGGCGACCCAATGCTGACCCCGAGCTTCATAGCTGGTAGCAGACCCAGAGTACCTTTATATAAGTGGGGGATACGCTTCTCAGGAGAAGGCCAATCCTTAAATTGCTTCCTCGAGAGAGTGATTGAAGTGAGTGAAGCACGCGGTGTTACAAAATCACAACTCTTCAAGAGTGCTCTAGATTTGTTTGAAGGCCACGCGCTCATATGGTATAGAGCTGTGAAGAGCAAAGTTCATAATTGGGGTGAATTGGTGAAGGAGTTGAGGAAAGAGTACCTCCCTTCCGATTACGATGATAGATTATTAGAGGAAATTAGGAAACGAACTCAAGGCAAGGGGGAATCTATTGGCACCTATGTTGCGATAATGCAAAGCATGTTCTCCCGGTTAACTTCACCTCTGTCTGAGGACTCCCAGTTGAAAATTTTAAAAAGAAACATCACACCCTTTTACCAGACCCAACTTGGCCTAAGCATCATTGAATCAGTCGAAGACCTCGTGGATACTGGAAGAAAATTGGAAGCCATAAAGGTCTCTGTAGAATCGTTCGCGCCACCCCCAACAAGACGCAGTGGGAATTTGTTAGAGCCAGACTTAGCATATATATCTTCAGACATGACGCACGTAGCTGTAGCGACTCCTCTAAAGGAAAAGCATAAGTACGAATGTTTTAACTGCAAAAAGCCCGGCCACACTGCGAGATTTTGTCGCCAAAAGAAACGCTGTTACGGTTGTGGTATGGTAGATGTAATTAAAAGGAATTGCCTTGCCTGTAATCCTAATTCAGTAGCCTCTACTAACAGTCCACAACCATCTACAAGTCGATCGGGAAACGGTCAAAGGGCCTCACGGTAAGCGGTCCGTGTGGTCTATCTCCAAAAGCCGCGATGGAAGATAATCAGCTTATGTTAACCCCAGGTCTTGAGAAAAAGCGTCAAAAGAATTTGGATTTTACTTTCACTGAAGTTGGAGGTGATACACGTCCTTTTCTCAAGGTTTTTGTTTTCGGTTCTCCTATGGTAGGACTTTTGGATTCTGGTGCGTCCCGTACTGTCATCGGTAGGATTGGATGGGATAAGTTGAATGCTATGGGGTTGACTCTTGTAAAAACCGACATTGAGAGAGTAACATTGGCGAATGGAGAGAGTGTTGAAGTAATAGGAGAAACGGAACTGCCGATTGAACTTGAGGGAAATGTGAAAATGTTTCGGGTCCTTATAATTCCTGGCCTTCCGCACAGTATCATTCTAGGGACCGACTTCTGGGCCAAGATGGGGATACAAGTGAGCCTGAGGGACAAGTTCTGGAATTTTGGGGAGAGTCAAGATTTTTGTGCGAGTTTCATAGAGGGAAAAGATAAGCTTTCCCCCATACAAAGAGAGTTACTTCATAATGTTGTCGAAAAAGCAAAAACTAATTCTGGTCAAGGATTGGGTTGCACATCCGAGGTACGTCACGTAATTAAGACCGAATCGCGTCCTATCAAACAGCGATATTACCCTGTGTCACCAGCTATGCAAAATATAATCAACTTAGAGTTAGACAAGATGTTGACTGATGGAGTTGTGGAACCATCAAACAGTCCTTGGTCGTCTCCAGTCGTAATGGCCAAAAAGAAGGACGGAAGTTATCGATTTTGCATAGACTATCGTAAGCTAAATAAAGTTACAATGAAGGATGCTTACCCCCTTCCATATGTGTCCGCTATACTTGATAGACTGCGCGATGCAAGATTCATTACATCTCTCGACATAAAATCGGCATTCTGGCAGATAGAAATGGAACCAGAATCGAAGAAATATACGGCATTTACAGTACCTGGTCGTGGGTTATTCCAATTCTGCAGGATGCCATTTGGTTTGACTAATTCGCCAGCTACTTGGCAAAGGCTAATCGACACAATTTTATCTGGAGAGCTCGAACAACGCGTATTTGTATACCTTGATGATATTATCATCGTCACACCTTCTTTTGAAGAGCATCTCAAAGTATTGGAAAAGGTCTTGGAAAAGCTGCGAAGTTCAGGTTTAATAATTAATTTCGATAAATGTGAATTCTGTAGATCGGAACTACGTTATTTAGGGTATCTGGTCGGTGAAAATGGTCTCCAAGTGGACCCGGAGAAGGTTAAATGTATCCTTGACATCCCAAGTCCAAAGAGTGTAAGTGAGGTTCGACGATTCATAGGCGTTGTGGCGTGGTACCGTAGATTTATTCCCAGCTTCTCTACACTTGCTGCACCTCTCACAGGCTTATTGAAAAAGAGTAAGAAGTTCAACTGGACCACGGAGTGTGAGAACGCTTTCCGAGATATAAAAGAGAAATTGGTAAGTGCACCAATTTTAATGTGTCCCAATTTTGACTTGCCTTTCATTGTCCACACGGACGCTTCTGGGTATGGCATTGGTGCAGTACTCACACAAGAGCAAGAAGGACAAGAGAATGTAATAGCTTATTTGAGCAGGTCCTTGTCGCGATGTGAAAGAAACTATTCCACCACAGAAAGAGAGTGCCTTGCTGTTCTGTGGGCAGTTGAAAAATTGCGACCATATTTAGAGGGAACACATTTCCAGGTGGTGACAGATCACGCTTCGCTCGTTTGGCTCAGTAATCTCAAAGATCCAACGGGTCGATTAGCCCGATGGGCAGTACGCATGCAGCAGCATGATTTCGAGGTCTTGCATAGAAAAGGAAAAGAGCATCTACTGCCGGACTATTTGTCACGCAGTGTGCCGATTATTGAGACCTTGTCATTTGGTGATCACACCGTCACTGATCCTTGGTACCTGAAAATGTTAGGAGCAGTTGGAAGTAAGGCAACAGACTACCCAGACTGGAAGGTTCATAACGGAGTGCTCTGGAAGCATTGTAATGTACATTATCCTGATTTGACAACAGAAGCTGAGAGCTGGAAACAAGTAATCCCAAAGGATCTTCGAGCGAAAACTATTGTAGAGGCTCATGATATCCCGACCTCTGGACATCAGGGCATTCAGAAGACTTACAATAGGTTAAAAACAAAATATTATTGGCCCAAAATGAAGAAAGATGTAGCAAAGTACGTGAGGAATTGCACGGTATGTCAGAGTATCAAGCCGGAACTTCGAAAACCAGCTGGTTTAATGGCTGCTCGGGTACATGCAAAACATCCATGGGAGATTTTGTGTATTGACTTAGTTGGACCTTTGCCCAGATCAACACATGGATTCGTGTACATATTGACAGTATTGGATGAATTTAGTAAGTTTCCGCTTTTATTTCCGTTGCGCACGGCGACCTCGAAGTCAGTAATGCAAGTATTAGAAGATTCCGTTTTGTTACTTTTTGGTGTTCCAAGACAGATTATTTGCGATAATGGTGTGCAGTTTACGAGTAGAGAGTTTAAAAGTCTTTGTAGCAGCTACGACATACGATTAAACTACACAGCCCTTTACCACCCACAAGCAAACCCAGCCGAGCGCACTAACCAGGTCATAAAAACGATGCTGAGAGCTTTTGCGTCTGAAAACCACCGAGATTGGGACACACAGCTCGCCAAGATCGCTTGCGCTATTCGCACTTCAACTCATGAAGTCACTAGATTGACTCCTTACTTTGTCAACTTTGGTCGTGAAATGCTACTTAGGGGCGGGAACTTAGAACCTCCATCTTCCGGGGAGGAATTATTTGATCCTAATTCCCGCGCCAAAGCACTAGAAGAAGTACGGAGTGATGTACAAAGAAGATTGTCAAAAGCATCAAACGTAGCAAAGGTAGTTTACAATCTGAGAAGGAGAGACAAACAATTCTACCCAAATGATTTGGTATGGCGTAGAAATTTCGTTCTGTCCGACGCTGCGAAATTCTTTAGCGCAAAATTAGCTCCGAAGTATGTTGGTCCTTTTAAAGTCAAGCGACGCGTTTCCCCTTGGACTTATGAGTTAGTAGATGGAAGTGGTAAACGTGCTGGTATTTGGAATGTAAAGGACCTAAAACCTTATACGAAGTTAGAGGACCCCGAACATGATTAGGATAGTCAATCATATTTATTTATACATATATTTTTTTTTTTTTTGGATTACATGCATGATATTGGAGCGATTCTTCTCGGCTTTGTTAGTTCTTTTATTTCTTACGGGACTATGATTAATCTTGATTACTGAATTTAGTAGGATGAGACGTAATTATTGCATTTGAGATTGTAGATTAGAAGATAAAACATTCAAAGTTTTGTTTCTGCACACTCTGACTTTGGAAACCCCAGTAAAAATTTGTTTCTTCTACATGTAGGCCAATTTTCTTTTTTTTTAAACTTATATTCTATTACTCCGTGACTAGTGGAGGGATATGCTAGCGATGTTCAAAAGTCGATGAGTTATCGATCTATGGTATGGAAATATACTCAAAATTAGGATTAAGGAACCCTATTCACACCTTATTGAGTCCTACGTCTTTTTTTTAATTATATTTAAATAAGCAAGTAGTTAAGGTCTTGCGTGGTTTAGGAAACTTAAGCGAAAGTTGCACATTGAATTTTGCCTTTGAATTGGAGATTTAAGCATTCTTTCTTCGCTTTTTTTTTTATTTTTTTTTGAGATTATGAAATCGTCTTCAATAAGGAAAATTGGAATGAAAACAGACAAGATTTCGGTTTGAATATCGAAATCTTTCCGAGGAAAGAGGGGGAATGTTACGGTCCAATTTTCCACTTACCTTGCCAATGATTCAAATAGTACATGTTGGTTACGAGTGATTGTGTTATATGTTTAGGAAGTTATGAACTTTTCACTTGGAAATCGTTTTAAATTTCAGGTATCGGAGGGGTGGCCGGCAATATTTATCCGTAGAGACGTAACTTGGCGTTAAATCCCAATCCCCTGCACTTACACACACGCAGCTACACCACACCATTGCACAGAAGTTACTCAAACACGCGGTTGTCACACACATGGACACTCACACCATCATATGACATAGTACACTATTACTCAACACACGCAATTGTCACACATATGAACATTCACACCATCACACAGTACACCATTCAATCACAGCAGTCATACCAACACTACGTAGCCAGCAAGGGTCTATTGTCAACCTACATATGTGGTTAAATCATAGTTAAGATCATAGTTGTACATATAGTTGTTATCCTCAGATAGCTTTCAATATTCAGTTTTTTTTATTTACATTAGTAGTGGCTGACCCAATGATATTTAGAAAAAGTGTTACATCTATTATGAACCAATTTCGGGAATTTTGAATTCATTCCACCTTGTAAGCAATCTAAAAATCATTGGTTCACGATTAGAAGCTAAGCATAAAACAATTCAATTCCTGTGTTATTTTCTTAAAGAATAGTCGAATATTTTTTTTTATAATGCCAATAATAATTTTTATTGCAGGATAGAGGTTGTAACATAGCCTACTGTAAGCATGAAGGCATTTTATTAATTGTTTTCGAATCGCGGGAATACTCGCCTAGGCCTCATTCCCACTGCAAGCACCAAAATAAGACCTCTGAACAACAAACCGAAAGTGTTAGCAGCCCGGACTAAAATTAAAAGAAATTAGCCACGATCAAGAATCAAATAAATAAATTAAAGCACACATATTTTATCTGCAGAAAATGTAGAAACTGAAATGTTGAGATAATGCCAATGTGATACGGGCATTAAAACATCCCGAGATTGCAATCAACTTCAACATTCGTTAAATTTCGAAAATCTTGGTCGAAAAATAGGGGGTACAATTTCGACGGCTGTACGTCCGGTAGGTGAAGCGATCACTTTTTCGGGGATTGTCAAAAAAGGCACAGCCAGGGCTAGAGCAAAAATGGAAGAAAAAGAAAGAGGAAGGTTAAATAAAACATAAAGTAGAATTAAAATAAAATAAAAGTTGAAAAGAAAAGAAAAATAATCAATAAGAAGAAGAAAAGGAGGTGAAACCAAAAAAAAAAAATCAAGGAGATTGCAGTGGTAAAGAGCTTCGGCAGTGGGCGATTGGGTAGATTTTGGAGGATGATATAAATCCGCCGGCCGCATGCTTCCAGAGGCTATTGAGAAGCTAAGTATTTATTTGGTTTTGAATTTCTTAAAATATTTTTTTTTAATTTTGTTGAACTTGTGTTCATATAATTTTATTATTATAATCCACGTATATATAGATTTTTTTTCTTTTTCATATATTATATCTTAAGTAAAAGTGCTCAAGCGCGTTTTTTTTTTCTTTTGTGTGCCTTCCTCTTTGTAACCAAGTTTCGTGGTAGCTTGTATCTCTTTTATTTGAAAAACCACGTGGCGCCCAACAAAATCAGTGAGTTATATAGCGGAATACCCACTGCCCGTCTTCGCTGGGCTACCAAAAAGTTGCGCGAAAAAGGGAAGCGTAACAAATTTGGCGCCCAACGTGGGGCCATAAAACTAAGAGCTCACGAATTTTTTTTTAATCAATAGATATTATTTTGTTATTTATTTTTCCTGAAACAAAAGAGATTATTTAAAGAAAAGAAAAAAAAAAGAAAAAAAAAATTAATAGTAACAAATAAAATATTTGGAAATTTTATTGCTGCTATCATCACTGTTGATCGATAATTCTGTTATCTCTAATCCGCAATCGCATTTTTTTTTGGAAATTTTGGTCCAAAAGAACAAAAGACATGCATTCCATTACGGCTCTTATCACAGTGCAAATGTTCTGATAATACGGGTTCACTACAGGTACCGGCTGTTCAACACCATTCTAAGTGCAGTCTCAGTTGTTCACCCAAAGTAGTCGTATTCACTGCAAAAGATAAAATTCCGAGAAATTTATTCGCCGTAGAAGAGTCTAATTGATTTCAAAAGCATACATTAAGATCAAGTGCAAGTTTTAGTGGAACAAAATTTTGTGATATTAAGCAAACCTAAAGAAAATGTGTTGCGCACCATAACCTATCGGCATGATACTAAATAGCAGCCGATTGCTTTACTACGTTTGATATAACCTGTGGAGATAAAAGTATGTTGTTGATAATTTTTTTTATGATCATAATAATTAACTATAAATGAGTTCCACAGTTTGTTTTAGAAAAATATGTGTTTTTGTGGAAACTAGAGCATTTTAGGATTTTATACATTTTCATTTTATGTCATCGTGATTCTGATAGTTTCGGTGTGTACATTGCGAGCATATTTATTTTTTTTTTTTCCTTCCAATATAATCGAAGTATCGAACATTAATTTTTGTATTTTGCCTAGCGAGTTGCTTACACTATGTTGGTCTCAACGAAATGGGAAGATTTTCGCTTAAAATTTAACGTCAGATTAGTGCTTTAAAGTGAAATTGTATGGCTAGTTTTGCTAGTATCTACCCTAACGAAGCAGTAGTGTAAATGTCATAGAGGGTATATGGTATTAATTTCTCCTCATCCATCAAAGCACAATATAGATCACTATATAAATATTATACCAAGAGGAGTCACAAAGTTTTCCTCATAGCCTTATTGTTCGAACAGCGACATTTTGTAATAATTTTCCCGAAGCCCGACTCATCCAGTCGAGAAATAATAACAACTTAAGAATTGCTTGAAATTTATTTTTTTTTCTTTTATTTTTAATTTTTTTTTTTTTTTTGTGGAAATAGGACTTCATCTTATGGCAACAGTGATTTAATAATTCCTTTCTCGTACAACAATATATGCCTAGGTTACAATAATTCTAATATTGTATTGTATTGTTGATATCGACGGAGCGTCGACAGTGTTGGATATATTTCTTTTAGGATCGGTATCTTAAAATTTAGGAAGTTTGATGCAATACTATGGTCAAAGTGTGCTATCATAGTTAGTCGAAAATATTAGCACTTAGGGACATACTACTCATGTCTATTGCTATTAGAGGAACAGCCATATGTCACATATACATACCTATATTATCTCTACGGAAACAGTAGCGTAAATATTCAATTCTCCACGACGGGTTAGTGTCAGCATTATTTATGATCGATTCAAGAAATTTCCAAGGAAGTTCACGGAAATAATTTCTAATATAATCAATAGGTTCATTTTTTTTTTTTTTTTTTTTTTTTTTCCTTATTAATTGCAATACGGTCTGGTTCAAATGGTTTACATCCTGTGAGTTTTGTTGAATATGTTTTGGAACAGTGAAAAGGATCAGGATGCAGGATCATATATATTGCCTGAAACTCTGTCTTGGCTTAATTATATTTTATTTTGGATTATTGTATTAAGTTGAAAAATATTTTGCTACTTGCTTTCCATATCTGATATGAGACTTTCGTCGCTCTTGCTAAACTACGTACATATGAAGAACGTACTGTCAATCAATTTTCGGCATAACATTTATATTTATTAGTGGAATGTAAGGTTGTCAATTTTCCTCTGATTTAATTTGTTTCTCTTTTTTTTTGTATTGTGTTTGGAATTAGGAGGATTTCCAAAATAATTCGGCTACATATATATGCTGTTTTTTTTTTATGAATACAATTATTAGGTACATATGTGTTAAAAAAAAAAAAGCATAATAAAAGGAAAATCAGACCTTCGCATGGGACATTTCTATGCATATATCGGTTAATAAGCTGAATTTTAGCCGTTCTTTGTTAATTTCCGGCAACCTCAAAACGAACGTAATTGAAGTTACATGTTCTGGAATTTAGTCGTTCTAATTTGATTGGTACATACATATGCCATAAATATTTTGCTACGAAGGACGGTCAATTATTCACATTATACGTTTGGTGCAAACACAATTGGTCGGCAATTTAGTATCGAATTCTTTTTTCGTTTTGTTTTTTTTAAAGCTGACCCACAGTTTTATTGTATCACTGAAATAACACGGTCCTGAAAGTTCTTATTCTATTATTGTCAATTAACGGAAAATTTTGTTTTTATTCGAAAAGTTAAAATGGAGATTAACCGGCTTAACCAAGATGAGCTTCAATATGAATGCCAGATACGAGGCATGGTTACTGGCACAGTCGATGAAATGCGAAAACTTATTAGAGCTGCTATAAAAGTAGGCGGGTTAGCTCTAATCGATCCTTATCCTTTCACGTTCGAGCAGGATAGCGAAGCCCTTTCCGCTAAATTAGCTGAGATTGATAAATTAATCGAATTGTTTGGAGGTGATTCAGAGTCAAGTGATTATGAAAAGCTTATCACTAAAATAAATTGGTCCTTGAAAAGGTTAGAAAGATCAGTAACCACAAAACCAGAGCACATAAAGCAGAAAAGTAAGTTAAGAAGTGAACTTATCCTTGCGTTGGGGACCGTACACGTTAAGGCAGAAGGAGGGGACGAAAATAGTGAACACTCTTCTGAAGATGGCGACCCAATGCTGACCCCGAGCTTCATAGCTGGTAGCAGACCCAGAGTACCTTTATATAAGTGGGGGATACGCTTCTCAGGAGAAGGCCAATCCTTAAATTGCTTCCTCGAGAGAGTGATTGAAGTGAGTGAAGCACGCGGTGTTACAAAATCACAACTCTTCAAGAGTGCTCTAGATTTGTTTGAAGGCCACGCGCTCATATGGTATAGAGCTGTGAAGAGCAAAGTTCATAATTGGGGTGAATTGGTGAAGGAGTTGAGGAAAGAGTACCTCCCTTCCGATTACGATGATAGATTATTAGAGGAAATTAGGAAACGAACTCAAGGCAAGGGGGAATCTATTGGCACCTATGTTGCGATAATGCAAAGCATGTTCTCCCGGTTAACTTCACCTCTGTCTGAGGACTCCCAGTTGAAAATTTTAAAAAGAAACATCACACCCTTTTACCAGACCCAACTTGGCCTAAGCATCATTGAATCAGTCGAAGACCTCGTGGATACTGGAAGAAAATTGGAAGCCATAAAGGTCTCTGTAGAATCGTTCGCGCCACCCCCAACAAGACGCAGTGGGAATTTGTTAGAGCCAGACTTAGCATATATATCTTCAGACATGACGCACGTAGCTGTAGCGACTCCTCTAAAGGAAAAGCATAAGTACGAATGTTTTAACTGCAAAAAGCCCGGCCACACTGCGAGATTTTGTCGCCAAAAGAAACGCTGTTACGGTTGTGGTATGGTAGATGTAATTAAAAGGAATTGCCTTGCCTGTAATCCTAATTCAGTAGCCTCTACTAACAGTCCACAACCATCTACAAGTCGATCGGGAAACGGTCAAAGGGCCTCACGGTAAGCGGTCCGTGTGGTCTATCTCCAAAAGCCGCGATGGAAGATAATCAGCTTATGTTAACCCCAGGTCTTGAGAAAAAGCGTCAAAAGAATTTGGATTTTACTTTCACTGAAGTTGGAGGTGATACACGTCCTTTTCTCAAGGTTTTTGTTTTCGGTTCTCCTATGGTAGGACTTTTGGATTCTGGTGCGTCCCGTACTGTCATCGGTAGGATTGGATGGGATAAGTTGAATGCTATGGGGTTGACTCTTGTAAAAACCGACATTGAGAGAGTAACATTGGCGAATGGAGAGAGTGTTGAAGTAATAGGAGAAACGGAACTGCCGATTGAACTTGTGAAAATGTTTCGGGTCCTTATAATTCCTGGCCTTCCGCACAGTATCATTCTAGGGACCGACTTCTGGGCCAAGATGGGGATACAAGTGAGCCTGAGGGACAAGTTCTGGAATTTTGGGGAGAGTCAAGATTTTTGTGCGAGTTTCATAGAGGGAAAAGATAAGCTTTCCCCCATACAAAGAGAGTTACTTCATAATGTTGTCGAAAAAGCAAAAACTAATTCTGGTCAAGGATTGGGTTGCACATCCGAGGTACGTCACGTAATTAAGACCGAATCGCGTCCTATCAAACAGCGATATTACCCTGTGTCACCAGCTATGCAAAATATAATCAACTTAGAGTTAGACAAGATGTTGACTGATGGAGTTGTGGAACCATCAAACAGTCCTTGGTCGTTTCCAGTCGTAATGGCCAAAAAGAAGGACGGAAGTTATCGATTTTGCATAGACTATCGTAAGCTAAATAAAGTTACAATGAAGGATGCTTACCCCCTTCCATATGTGTCCGCTATACTTGATAGACTGCGCGATGCAAGATTCATTACATCTCTCGACATAAAATCGGCATTCTGGCAGATAGAAATGGAACCAGAATCGAAGAAATATACGGCATTTACAGTACCTGGTCGTGGGTTATTCCAATTCTGCAGGATGCCATTTGGTTTGACTAATTCGCCAGCTACTTGGCAAAGGCTAATCGACACAATTTTATCTGGAGAGCTCGAACAACGCGTATTTGTATACCTTGATGATATTATCATCGTCACACCTTCTTTTGAAGAGCATCTCAAAGTATTGGAAAAGGTCTTGGAAAAGCTGCGAAGTTCAGGTTTAATAATTAATTTCGATAAATGTGAATTCTGTAGATCGGAACTACGTTATTTAGGGTATCTGGTCGGTGAAAATGGTCTCCAAGTGGACCCGGAGAAGGTTAAATGTATCCTTGACATCCCAAGTCCAAAGAGTGTAAGTGAGGTTCGACGATTCATAGGCGTTGTGGCGTGGTACCGTAGATTTATTCCCAGCTTCTCTACACTTGCTGCACCTCTCACAGGCTTATTGAAAAAGAGTAAGAAGTTCAACTGGACCACGGAGTGTGAGAACGCTTTCCGAGATATAAAAGAGAAATTGGTAAGTGCACCAATTTTAATGTGTCCCAATTTTGACTTGCCTTTCATTGTCCACACGGACGCTTCTGGGTATGGCATTGGTGCAGTACTCACACAAGAGCAAGAAGGACAAGAGAATGTAATAGCTTATTTGAGCAGGTCCTTGTCGCGATGTGAAAGAAACTATTCCACCACAGAAAGAGAGTGCCTTGCTGTTCTGTGGGCAGTTGAAAAATTGCGACCATATTTAGAGGGAACACATTTCCAGGTGGTGACAGATCACGCTTCGCTCGTTTGGCTCAGTAATCTCAAAGATCCAACGGGTCGATTAGCCCGATGGGCAGTACGCATGCAGCAGCATGATTTCGAGGTCTTGCATAGAAAAGGAAAAGAGCATCTACTGCCGGACTATTTGTCACGCAGTGTGCCGATTATTGAGACCTTGTCATTTGGTGATCACACCGTCACTGATCCTTGGTACCTGAAAATGTTAGGAGCAGTTGGAAGTAAGGCAACAGACTACCCAGACTGGAAGGTTCATAACGGAGTGCTCTGGAAGCATTGTAATGTACATTATCCTGATTTGACAACAGAAGCTGAGAGCTGGAAACAAGTAATCCCAAAGGATCTTCGAGCGAAAACTATTGTAGAGGCTCATGATATCCCGACCTCTGGACATCAGGGCATTCAGAAGACTTACAATAGGTTAAAAACAAAATATTATTGGCCCAAAATGAAGAAAGATGTAGCAAAGTACGTGAGGAATTGCACGGTATGTCAGAGTATCAAGCCGGAACTTCGAAAACCAGCTGGTTTAATGGCTGCTCGGGTACATGCAAAACATCCATGGGAGATTTTGTGTATTGACTTAGTTGGACCTTTGCCCAGATCAACACATGGATTCGTGTACATATTGACAGTATTGGATGAATTTAGTAAGTTTCCGCTTTTATTTCCGTTGCGCACGGCGACCTCGAAGTCAGTAATGCAAGTATTAGAAGATTCCGTTTTGTTACTTTTTGGTGTTCCAAGACAGATTATTTGCGATAATGGTGTGCAGTTTACGAGTAGAGAGTTTAAAAGTCTTTGTAGCAGCTACGACATACGATTAAACTACACAGCCCTTTACCACCCACAAGCAAACCCAGCCGAGCGCACTAACCAGGTCATAAAAACGATGCTGAGAGCTTTTGCGTCTGAAAACCACCGAGATTGGGACACACAGCTCGCCAAGATCGCTTGCGCTATTCGCACTTCAACTCATGAAGTCACTAGATTGACTCCTTACTTTGTCAACTTTGGTCGTGAAATGCTACTTAGGGGCGGGAACTTAGAACCTCCATCTTCCGGGGAGGAATTATTTGATCCTAATTCCCGCGCCAAAGCACTAGAAGAAGTACGGAGTGATGTACAAAGAAGATTGTCAAAAGCATCAAACGTAGCAAAGGTAGTTTACAATCTGAGAAGGAGAGACAAACAATTCTACCCAAATGATTTGGTATGGCGTAGAAATTTCGTTCTGTCCGACGCTGCAAAATTCTTTAGCGCAAAATTAGCTCCGAAGTATGTTGGTCCTTTTAAAGTCAAGCGACGCGTTTCCCCTTGGACTTATGAGTTAGTAGATGGAAGTGGTAAACGTGCTGGTATTTGGAATGTAAAGGACCTAAAACCTTATACGAAGTTAGAGGACCCCGAACATGATTAGGATAGTCAATCATATTTATTTATACATATATTTTTTTTTTTTTTGGATTACATGCATGATATTGGAGCGATTCTTCTCGGCTTTGTTAGTTCTTTTATTTCTTACGGGACTATGATTAATCTTGATTACTGAATTTAGTAGGATGAGACGTAATTATTGCATTTGAGATTGTAGATTAGAAGATAAAACATTCAAAGTTTTGTTTCTGCACACTCTGACTTTGGAAACCCCAGTAAAAATTTGTTTCTTCTACATGTAGGCCAATTTTCTTTTTTTTTAAACTTATATTCTATTACTCCGTGACTAGTGGAGGGATATGCTAGCGATGTTCAAAAGTCGATGAGTTATCGATCTATGGTATGGAAATATACTCAAAATTAGGATTAAGGAACCCTATTCACACCTTATTGAGTCCTACGTCTTTTTTTTAATTATATTTAAATAAGCAAGTAGTTAAGGTCTTGCGTGGTTTAGGAAACTTAAGCGAAAGTTGCACATTGAATTTTGCCTTTGAATTGGAGATTTAAGCATTCTTTCTTCGCTTTTTTTTAATTTTTTTTTGAGATTATGAAATCGTCTTCAATAAGGAAAATTGGAATGAAAACAGACAAGATTTCGGTTTGAATATCGAAATCTTTCCGAGGAAAGAGGGGGAATGTTACGGTCCAATTTTCCACTTACCTTGCCAATGATTCAAATAGTACATGTTGGTTACGAGTGATTGTGTTATATGTTTAGGAAGTTATGAACTTTTCACTTGGAAATCGTTTTAAATTTCAGGTATCGGAGGGGTGGCCGGCAATATTTATCCGTAGAGACGTAACTTGGCGTTAAATCCCAATCCCCTGCACTTACACACACGCAGCTACACCACACCATTGCACAGAAGTTACTCAAACACGCGGTTGTCACACACATGGACACTCACACCATCATATGACATAGTACACTATTACTCAACACACGCAATTGTCACACATATGAACATTCACACCATCACACAGTACACCATTCAATCACAGCAGTCATACCAACACTACGTAGCCAGCAAGGGTCTATTGTCAACCTACATATGTGGTTAAATCATAGTTAAGATCATAGTTGTACATATAGTTGTTATCCTCAGATAGCTTTCAATATTCAGTTTTTTTTATTTACATTAGTAGTGGCTGACCCAATGATATTTAGAAAAAGTGTTACATCTATTATGAACCAATTTCGGGAATTTTGAATTCATTCCACCTTGTAAGCAATCTAAAAATCATTGGTTCACGATTAGAAGCTAAGCATAAAACAATTCAATTCCTGTGTTATTTTCTTAAAGAATAGTCGAATATTTTTTTTTATAATGCCAATAATAATTTTTATTGCAGGATAGAGGTTGTAACATAGCCTACTGTAAGCATGAAGGCATTTTATTAATTGTTTTCGAATCGCGGGAATACTCGCCTAGGCCTCATTCCCACTGCAAGCACCAAAATAAGACCTCTGAACAACAAACCGAAAGTGTTAGCAGCCCGGACTAAAATTAAAAGAAATTAGCCACGATCAAGAATCAAATAAATAAATAAAAGCACACATATTTTATCTGCAGAAAATGTAGAAACTGAAATGTTGAGATAATGCCAATGTGATACGGGCATTAAAACATCCCGAGATTGCAATCAACTTCAACATTCGTTAAATTTCGAAAATCTTGGTCGAAAAATAGGGGGTACAATTTCGACGGCTGTACGTCCGGTAGGTGAAGCGATCACTTTTTCGGGGATTGTCAAAAAAGGCACAGCCAGGGCTAGAGCAAAAATAGAAGAAAAAGAAAGAGGAAGGTTAAATAAAACATAAAGTAGAATTAAAATAAAATAAAAGTTGAAAAGAAAAGAAAAATAATCAATAAGAAGAAGAAAAGGAGGTGAAACCAAAAAAAAAAAATCAAGGAGATTGCAGTGGTAAAGAGCTTCGGCAGTGGGCGATTGGGTAGATTTTGGAGGATGATATAAATCCGCCGGCCGCATGCTTCCAGAGGCTATTGAGAAGCTAAGTATTTATTTGGTTTTGAATTTCTTAAAATATTTTTTTTTAATTTTGTTGAACTTGTGTTCATATAATTTTATTATTATAATCCACGTATATATAGATTTTTTTTCTTTTTCATATATTATATCTTAAGTAAAAGTGCTCAAGCGCGTTTTTTTTTCTTTTGTGTGCCTTCCTCTTTGTAACCAAGTTTCGTGGTAGCTTGTATCTCTTTTATTTGAAAAACCACGTGGCGCCCAACAAAATCAGTGAGTTATATAGCGGAATACCCACTGCCCGTCTTCGCTGGGCTACCAAAAAGTTGCGCGAAAAAGGGAAGCGTAACACGGGGTTAGTTTAGTACCCTCGTGTACACTGTTATTGTACACGAATGCAGCGGTTCGTAGGAATTGATCCCATGTTTTGGGATTTTCGTCTACGATTGTACGCAGATATTCGATTAATGGTCTATGGGCACGTTCTAGTGCTCCATTAGACTGTGGATGGTATGCGGAAGTTTGTAACTTCTTTACCTTTAGCAGTTTGCAGACCTTCTTGAATAGCTCACTCAGGAAATTAGTTCCCTGATCGGTGACTATTCTCTTTGGAATGCGATAACGCGTGACAATCTCATTGAAAAAGATTTGCGCCACCGTTACTGCTTCTCCATTTGGTATGGCATACCAATCGACAAACTTGGTGAGATTATCTTGGAAAGTTAAGATATATTTATTACCTGATATGGTCTCTTCTAGTGGACCTACTATATCGAGGTAAACCTTGTCGAAAGGTTGTTCTGCGATGTCCGTTATTACCATTGGCATCTTGAATTGTGGCGATGCCTTCATTGTTTGGCACTTAGGGCATTTTTTTATGTACTTTTTTATATCGCTAAGCATGTGTCTCCACCAATACTTGCGTCTGATTCTTTTATAAGTCTTAATGACACCCTGATGGCCGCCGAAAGGAGAGTCGTGGTAATCCTTTAGGATTGTTTGAACTTCCTTGGGGCTTGTGATTATCTCAGGTGCCTTGACTGGACTTATGTCTTGTTCAAGCGTAGCAGGGGGTTGTATTTCCGCCTCTGGGAGTTTAGTTTCTTTATCTTCCGCTGCCGTGGGCGGTGTTTCAGCGCTGGAGCTAGTATTGGCCTCTTGGGCTTTTTGGTTTTGAGCTCTGGTCACGGCGAAGCAATGAGCGGGTTTCTTTGTTTTCTTTTTACTTGGGGAAATGTTTTCCTCCACATCTGAGTCCATAGTGTGGTGGACTTGGGCTTGTACCGTTAAAGTGTTGCCTGTATTGTCTTCGATTAATACTTGTGGAATGCGGCTTAATGCATCCGCATTGGTATTATACTTCCCTGGTTTATATTCGATGGTATAATCGAATTCTGATAATTTGTGGTGAAATCTCACCAAACGGGAAGTCGGGTCTTTAACGTTAAAGACACCTTTGAGAGGCTTGTGGTCAGTATAGACCGTGAATTTCCTGCCTTGGAGGTAGCATCGGAAATTCCTAGTGGCCCAGACTATAGCCAATAACTCCTTTTCAATGGTGGAGTAATTTCTCTCGGCTTTGTTCAGCGTTCGGCTTGCATAGGCGATAGGTTGGTCTTTTCCCACTTCTCCTTGGGAAAGTACAGCGCCTAATGCTTCGTTACTGGCGTCCGTTGTGAGGTTGAAGGGTTTAGAGAAATCTGGATAGATTAAAAGTGGTGGGGAAATTAGAGCATTTTTAATGCTTTGAAATGCTTCTTGGCATTTCTCGGTCCAATTGAATTTTACGTCCTTGCGGAGTAAATTCGTGATTGGACGAACGATTTTAGAGAAGTCCGGAATGAACTTCCTGTAGTAATTGGCGAGTCCTAAAAAGGACTGAACTTGCCTTACTGTTCTGGGAACAGGAAATGTTTGGACGCAGGCCGTTTTGCTGGGGTCTGGTAATGCACCTTCGCTAGAGCATTTGTGACCTAGGTAAACAACTTCTCTTCTCAAGAACTGGCACTTCTCTGGCTGCAGTTTGAGGTTGTTCTCTCTCAATTTGTCGAAGACTTTGCGAAGTTTATCATTGTGGTCATTTAGGTTTTTCCCGTAAATGACGATGTCGTCAAGATAAACGAAACATTCGAGGCCTTGTAGGCCTGTCAGAACGAAGTTCATGAGGCGTTGGAATGTAGCGGGAGCTCCTTTGAGTCCGAATGGCATACGCTTAAATTCGTAGTGCCCGTAATTAGTGCTAAAAGCGGTCTTATGTCGATCCTTTTTGTCGACTAAGACTTGATGATAGCCGTTGGCCAAATCGAGAGTGGTAAAGTACCTGGCATGACCTAGTTGGTCAAGAATATCCTCGATTCGGGGTAGCGGAAATGCGTCGCCAATTGTCTTTTCATTCAATTTACGAAAATCGACAACGACGCGCCACCTTTTTTCACCATCGGGTCCCGCCTTTTTGGGGACAACTAATAAGGGTGAATTCCAAGGGCTTTTGCTAGTTTGGACTATCCCGTTGTCTAGCATTTCTCTTAATTGCTCGTTGATTACTTGTCTCTGGGTCTCTGGTAATCTGTAGGCCTTTTGGTTTATGGGCGCTTGATCTTGTATTAAAGGGATATTGTGGGTGATAGCATTTGTGTATGTGAGCTTATCACCTTTTAGAAAGAAGATATCGTTGTACTCGTAGCAGAGTTCGGATATCGAAGCCTTTTCTTCCGCATTTAGATTTGGGTCTAGTCTGAGCTCTTGGTCTAACCTGTTGACTCGCGGAGTATGTGTGCGATCTTCATGATCCGGAAATAAGTATTTTACGTGTTGTAAGATAGCTGTGTTTTCCGAAAAGCTTATGTTAGTTTTAGGTTGTTGTAACCTTTTTTTGTGATTATTTTTACTTACTTTACTAGTCGGCAGGGCATGTGCTTCCTGCTCTTTTATTGGTGGAGTACCGTAATTTAGGGGTACTTTACATTGGTCCAAGTACTCGCACGCTTTTGTATTTTGGCTAATAGGCCGTGAAAAATTGGTTCTCTTAATACTATTTGACGGTGGAGCCAACTTTGCCTTCAATGAGGTCTTACCGATCTCGCACGCGTCTTTTATCGGGCTCAGGGGGCACCTTGTATTCTTAATACTAATTTTATTAAGTGGTGGAGTCGACTTTGCCTTTAAGTAGGTCTTACTGAGCTCGCACGCACTTGTGATAGGGCTCTTGGGCCACTGTTGTTTCTTAACACTAACTTGGTTGGGTGGTGGAGTCGTCTTTGCCTGAGAGTAGGTCTTACTGAGCTCACCCGCACCTGTTATAGGGCTCTTTGGCCTCGTATATATCTTAAATCTAGGTAAACTGGACGGAGGAGTCCTCGGCATCTTGTTTATCGGCTTCTGGATCTCGCTCGCATCTTTTATAGGGCTCTTGGGCCTCGAAATTTTTTTATAATTTACTCTATTGGACGGTGGAGTCATTGCTGCCTCTGTTCGGGTCTTACTGAGCTCGCACACGTCTTGTATGGGGCTCTTGGGCCGCGTTAGTAACTTATATCTAGGTATTCTGGAGAAAGAAGTTTTGCTTGACTTCTGTTCTGCCTTGGGAGGCTCACTGATGTTTGTGTTACTCGCTTGCGATTTATTCGGCTTGAGAACATGTTGTGTATCAGTGGCTTCTCCTATTGGGATGACGGCGTAGTCATGTATAGGGAGCAGTTGTAATAATAAACTGTTGATGACTACTTTAAAATTGTTAATGTTGAGTATGGCAACTAGCACTGTTTCTTTCCCAGTAGGGAGTAAACTGTTGGCCAGGAAGACTCCGTCGCCTATCTCTTTAGATAAACAGAGCATTTCTTCCTTCACTCGTAACGGGACTGTGGTGATAATTTGTGACCTAGCAGGTATGCATATCGGTTCCTCTAAAGTAACCAGATGCTGCCTCATATCGCTGGTTTCTTGATCACCCAGACAGCTCTTTTCGTATTCCGTCGGCTCTTGTTGAACCTGGCAGCCAGCATTACTCTGTTGAGATGCCTTGGAGACACTGCATGTAGATAGCTTAACCTGTTTAGGTTCCATCTTTTCAGCAAGTGACCTCACTTCGACTGCTTTTCTGGAATACAGCTTGTCCGTTTTGCATGACAAGGGCACGGTGAACTCTTCGGGATTTGTTTCCGTACAAGGAAACTTGAGTGCTTTATTTGGGCCTTCAACATTACAATTGTTTGATAGGAAATCGTTTCCTAATAGGCCGTCATCGGAAAGACCTGGCAGGTTTTGTACCACCTGAAACTTGCAGGGAATTTTATTTTTAAAATTGAAGTTGCCCTTGCAATTTCCCAATGTCTTTCCGGTTCCAAAAAGGGTCTGTAAAGTGCATGCCTCATTGGAATTAATTATCTTGAGGTCTTTAATTGCTCTTTTCTTAATAATACTAACCTCAGCTCCAGTGTCCACTACTAGTTTTGTATGGCCGTTAAGGCTTATGTCCAGTGGAAGTTTCACTGTAGGGACACCGGATTCGGGCGCTTGAGGTGACCCTTTTAATTTTTTAGTTGGGTTTATAGTCGAGCCGGGGAGTTTTGGGTCGACTGCATGTCGTTTCCCTGACTCCGGGCTTCCCATTTTTTCTTCTGGCGGCAGTTTTCGTCTGCATGTCCTCGGCGACCACAAAAGGTGCATTTGAGTCTTATGTTGAAGACTTGAGGACTCTTTGTGTTGTGTTGATCCTGTGTAGGTCTGTTGGAGAGGCGTGGAGGAACAATTTGTTGGGTCTGTTGACTTTTTCTGCAATCACGGACGTCATGTCCATAGATTTTGCAGTTTGAGCAGAAAGGGGTGTTCTTGCGCTTAAGGCAATCTGTATATGTATGACCCTTTCGCTGGCAGAAATTACACGTGATGTTACGGACCAGTGCATCTGTATCCGAGTTTCTGGCATCAGTGTTTGTAAATGGTCTTTGCCGTGCCTGTGATGAACCTGGGTTATTCACATTGCGTGAAAACTGATTTGGATTTGGAGCTCGAGGTGATGCGAACATGGGTGTTGATGGCATTTGATAGTAAGGAGCTCTATAGTAAGCTCTCACTCGTAAATCTGGGTCTACTGGAGCCATTGGAGGAGCTTGTACCAGAGGAGTCTGGACGAATGTAGCACTTTGTTGTAATTTCTCCATGTCCAAGGCTTTTTGAATTAGTGACTCTAAATCGCCTTCTCCCTGCGTGAGCAAATATTGACACAGGTGTGGGTTAGTTACTCCACTTTTCAGAGCGTTTTTGGCGAAATCCATCAGCTGTGTTTTCACAGCAGGGACTGCCTCAGCTCCATACTTCTGTGTCGCTGCCTCGTTGCAAATCGTCAACAACTGTTTCAATCTTGTAATGAACACAGTGAGAGATTCTAACGGGTTTTGTCTGGTGGTAATTAGTTTGTTCACCAGCTCCTGATATGTCTCACGGGGAAGATACGTTCTGTTTAAACGTTCCTCTACTTCAGTAAATGAAGCAGGGACGTCTGAAGCGAATAATTGGTATGCGTCACCTCTGAGTCTTGTAGGAAGGACCTGAATGAAAGCCACTTTTTCTTCGTTATTAAGGCACTGCATAGTTTGTTTGCAACAGCCAATGAAGGTTTGTAACTCTCGTCCCAATTGTGGGGTACTTTCAGCCGAAAATAAGGGAACGAGTTGAGCTGTGAGCTTAGCTACTTTAGCGTAATCCACCATTATGTGTAGTCTATTGACTGGAAATTGAAATTTGGGTGGACTAGCTGGGCTTGTTTCTGGGCTGATTTCCGTTAAGGATTCTTCGAGCCAATCGATTAGCAGGTCTTCGGGAGTTGGTTCAGCTACTTCACCGTCACTGTCGCTATCACTATCACTGTCACTTAACCTAACACTCTTATTCTTTCCTAGATCTAAACTGAGTGAGCGCC
Source organism: Dioctria rufipes (assembly GCA_963924295.1). NCBI lineage: Eukaryota > Metazoa > Arthropoda > Insecta > Diptera > Asilidae > Dioctria > Dioctria rufipes. Next base: position 60,293,116 of record OZ002741.1, read on the forward strand.
GAGATTCGGAAAACTGTTCTAGTTCCTTTCGGAACTGTATTGTTTTTTCTTTTAAGGTCTTTAACTTGACGAGTCTGGTCTCACGCTCTGTTTTTAATTTGTGATCTAAGGCGTCACAACGGGTAATCGTCAGTTTATCCGATTCCCGCGCTCTCTCGTATAATTTATTTAAAAACTTAGCTAAACTTACTTGACTATTCAGACCTGGCAGAACGGTTCCGCTTCGAAGTCTAGGTCCTGTTGGGGGTAACTGTGGAGGTTTTTCTCCTGCAGCGGATGATGTACCTTCACCGGGGTGCTGTGTATTGGCACCTGGGGTTAATCCCGCGTCGGCTAAAGATGGAGAGTTTTCCCTCGCTGCTGTTTCTGGTTCCTGCAGAGGTAGAGCAGGATTGTCGGCTGGCATATGATGCGCTGTTCAGTGAAAGGGGGGGCTCCTTGCCTGCTTAGGTCCCTTTGCTGTAATTGAGAGGGGGGTTTCTTTAACCGCCTTCGAGTTCCCTCTCAATTCTTTGTCGGTTGATTTCGGCTTTCTTTTGCAGCTGGGGGGGCCCTGGGCCGTCTTAACTTCCCCTGGATCTAGTTGAAAAGGGGGCTTATGAGCCGTCTTCGATTTCCTCTTCAACTCCGGATCGTTGACTGCTAGCGTTTGGTCGTCTGCTTGGCTGAGACTTCAGGCTGCTTATAGAGCTGTGTCCTGGCTGATCTGTACTCGTCCTTCTGGGAGGTTTTGGGTGGTTTTCCACTTCCTTCTTTGGAGTGTTTGATAGTATCCCTCGGTGGTGCCTGTGCACTATTTGGGGTGAACGCTTGCCCGCCTGGAGCAGAGGCGCCTAGAGATGGTATCTACCCGAGTGTTGGGGGTGACTTGGCCTAAGTGGCTTAGTCAATGGGACCCCTTAGGTTCGCAGGATAGCGGATTTTAAAGCTCTTATGCCTTTCTATTTTGACTTTAGAAAGCAGGCTTCCACTATCCTACCGGCTGCGCCAATTTGTTATAGATATGGGGGTACTCACTTATCAGTCGGTGCTTCAGGTGTCAATACCTTAGCAGCACCTTATCCAATTTTGTTGTCACACGAAAACCTCGGGTGCTGACACTTTCTCTGTTAGGTTCTATTTCACAACTTTTCGTTATTGTTAAAACACTACTTTTTTCCTTTTACAACCATTCTTTATTACTTTCTCTATTCACTTCTAACTTTCTATTTCACAACTTTTCGTTATTGCTAAAACTCTACTTTTTTCCTTTTACAACCATTCTTTATTACTTTCTCTATTCACTTCTAACTTTCTATTTCACAACTTTTCGTTATTGCTAAAACTCCGTGACCGCCCGATAATATGCCAATAAACCGACTGTACTCGACTTGGATTTTCGTAATCGCAAGTCTAGTTGCTCAGGATAGGAAAGTGCTTAATTAGCATTCCTATCCTGAGAAAATTATTTACCGCTGGGCATGTTTAAACATGCCCAGAATTATCGCGACGAACGATGGTTGGAATTGAAATTTGATATTTTCATAAATATCCAACCATCGTCGTGCTATCGTGCATACATTGTTGCGATCACAATGTATGCAGCTCGCGACAATTCGCTGATAAGAGCTTTTTTCGGTGAAGACTTGATCATTTCAGTCTTCACCGACGTAAAATTTTATGCGCCCGATATGTATGTTTGTATGTATGTACATACATATCGTATTTACGACAAATCTTACTGAAGGTACGATTTGTCGTGGGGCTTTTGTTTTTTTCTAATGAAACGACTTGGGATGAAACTTAAAACTTCTATTTTTCCCAAGTCGTCCTTATGGGAAAATATTTTGGTTTTGTGCAAAGGAATGTGACGAAATTGCTGATGGCAATTTTTCGCTTTGCAGAGAGATAAGCTAACCATATTTTAAACATGATTAGCTTATGAAAATTAAATATGTTTTAATGATTTTCCCAATGATAATTATTTCTTATAATTATCATTGTTAACCATTTTTAGGTATATAACAGCACCATTATCATATGCTTGCCCGAAGCATAAATTAAAATCAAGGCCAAAATTTTCAAGAATTTCAATAATTCGCGTAGCGATTTCGATTCCTCTTTTTTGTGTAAATGAATCAAATGTAATAAATCTTTCCTCAATTGAATACGATGCATTATTTATTATTTTTACATAACGAATTACAAGACACGTTTGTTCTTGGTGTGAGCAGTCTTGTGTCGCATCCACAATAATGGAAAAATATTTAGAATCAAGAATTTCTTCAATAATTTTTCTTTGCACAAATTTTCCACAAATCTGAATGAATTCATTTTGAATTCTTGATGATAAATAATGAACTTGAAAACGTTTGTGCTTGTCTTGTGACTCACGAACACTTTTTACATGTTCGTATAAAACTGGATCATACTTACTGAGCAATTCTATGATACCTAAGAAGTTTCCATTCCGCGAATTTCCAATATTCTCATTAGAACCAAATAATGCCAAACCACGCTCACTTAGGAAAAATATCACATCCAAAATTCTATGAAGTACTTTCTGCCAATTACTTGCCTCACAGTTTAGTTGTTTCAGTAGAGATGATCCTAATGAGGACTTTAATAATGCAGATCTACTTGCTGATTTCCAATGGACATAATTTTTTTTATGAATAATTGAATTTTCATGAGCGGGTACGCGATCTTTCAATTTTCTCCATCCTCTTAAAATATCCCATCCTGATTGGCTACCGAGAACTGATGCATCAAGTTTCGTATCTTGTAGGAAGCAGGGAAAACAAAATAATGACTTTTTTGAATTGCTCCAACATAGCCAATCTCTGTTGCAAATTTCTCCATTCGCTAAAACCTTCTTCGTCAGACGATATGGAAATTTATTGTTTTCAGCATCATTTGGGATGTTTTCAGGTATTTTAAAATGTTCAATTTTCAAAAAATCTTCCATTTGCATTATATTTTTCTTGTTAAGTAAGGCGACGTCATCGTTGAAAACAGATATTGAAGTTGTTGCTTCAATTCCTTGAATATTGGGTAGATTAGATAACACGTAATTTTCTTCCATGTTTGCATCATCAACAATTATCTGTAATGGTGACAAAGAATCTTCTATTTGTTCTGAAGTTATATTTTCAACCACCGAAATTTGAGCATCAACATCCGCAATAACATTTGCCATTTGTGAAATAGCATGAGTAGTTTCATTTTCAGGATTGACTGTTTGATTGATAATCTGTTCAGGGATGTTTTTTTTTATTAAAGAATTTCGTTAATCGTGGCAGACTTTGCTTGGCTTTTTCTTGTTCTTTTTTCTGTCGCCTCTTGCTTGCGCCACTCGGATATGTTCTTTTCATTATATTCCTAAAATTAATTACTTATGAATTAAATAGAACTATTTTTAATATTAACTCCATTTAAACTTACAGATTACAATAAAAAAAACACTAATTTTATAATCACTAAAATTTATAGTACGGAACCAAAAGCTATACTCAATAGGAATTAAAACTGTACTGAATAGGAAATATAGTTAAATTTTTAATAATTGAAAATTAAATATTCTTTTTTATGCAATTGGCCCACTACGTAAAAAATTTTTTGAATTTTTCAGAGTTCAACATATTCTTTTTTATGCAATTGGCCTACTACGTTAAAATTTTTTGAATTTTTCAGAGTTCAACATATTCTTTTTTATGCAATTGGCCTACTACGTAAAAAAGTTTTATACATACCATATAACAATAATTTGAAATTTTGACTATAACTTTTGTATCGTTATATTTTATAAATCTTTGGTTAAAATAAAATAAATTAATACTCAAAATAATATTTCAACTTAATTTTTCCGCACCTACTGTGACCAAATTAGGAAATAAATAGAGGCCCTTTCACAACTCGGGGCCTGAGCCAAATGGCCTGGGTGTCAGTCATAGTGAAAAGTGGTTCTTTGAAAATCAGTATATCGAATTATGAAAGGAATATATTTTTCCTTTATTTGGGAATTGATTGAAGAAGATCCTTCGAGATTTGGATTGGAGTTTGCCTGGACTAGAGGCCCAGAGTGGCCCGCCCTCTGCGCCCCACCCTTACTCTGGCAGTTAATTGAATTGCGTCAACTTTTTCCTGTTGGAGCAACTCTACTCCGGAAGCCAGGTTCGGGGTTTTCTCAAGGGTTGAAATTAATTCCGTTAATTAAAGTCATTCATTTTTTTAAACTAGCGATGTCGTATTACTGTCAGAAAAAGCATGAAATAATCACATGAATTTTCTTGGCTATTTCTCCCCCGGACTTTAGTTTTGATGAGAACACATTTTTGCCAGATAAATGTCCTTTTTTTCGGTTTGGAGATGAAAACATTTGCATGATTTTGTCGTAGCGCTGTAAGGTAAATTATAATATCAATTTATGCATGTCCGTAGAAGAGCATTATTTTTTAGATCGTTTAACATCCAAACGCAAACGCATTAAACAGTGAGGATTTCATACCCTTGTGCATGTCCTTCTAGGAAAAAATTAGAATCGCCTACAACAATGTTCTTAACCACATTTTGAACAGACGAACGGTTACAGAGATTAATACAAAAAAAAATGTCCACCCGTATTTTCAAGATGGCGGCCAAACTACAACACTTTCTTATCCTGTAAACCATAGTGTTAGACTCACAGCTAAAATAAAATAATATATATATAAAAATCTGTGCCTACACAAAAGGCACGTTTACATGCTGGATTGACTAGTTTAAATGGAAAATTGCTGGGATTACTTGAATTTGTTGCTCAATTCAATACATTCTTGTACATACGACTTACAGAAATCTTGCACCTAAAACAATAACGCGATTATTTATGCTTTAGATAATACCACCTCTAATGACCCTGAACCTTCTGTCTTCAGTCTCAGGATATACAAAGTTTAAAAAGACAAACAGATCAGTAATAAAATAAATTCCGGAAACGCTGTTAAGCCGGAACTTCATTTCGCATAGAAGAAATTCGTAGTTGATACACTCTTCCAGGTGCGATATTATAAGCAACAAAAAGGATAGAATTGATAAAAAAGTTTTCAAACTTGCATATGGTTAAATCGTCTGTTTTAGCCCACTTTATTCTTTTCAAGTACCTATTTTATTTAAAATTGAAATTGTAAAAGAATGTTGACTACTCATCGTTCTGATGTAAATTTTAATCTCAGGATATGTCGGCTTTTAGAAATATTTAAAACAAAAACCTATTTAAGATTATCTCAGATTATCTCAGGACATGACGTACAAGTGTACATTGAGACTTTTACTTTAATAAAACCAAGTCATCTTACAATTCCGCAGTGAACCATTAAATTGGAAGGATATTATTCCGTGGGAGAAGACAGGTGCCATTCCAATCTCCTACGAAGGATGAATAGAAGAAGAACATTTGATGGTACAGCAATAAAAAACAAATTGACAGATGAGGTGGTAATAAAAGGTGCTCAAACCGAAAATTTTTATGATTTTTGCGACAAAGAAAATTAGTAGGTAGGTAGGTCTCATTTCCTGGTTAGTGTTTGGAAAAGAAATGCCCTTCATATAAAAAGAAATTAAAATGCGCTATCGAAAAGTCGAAGAATGATAAAATGATTTTAATATTTTGCGATATAAAAGTTATTTTATTTTTTATGAACAGTGAATACATAAATGTAAAACTTACTGAAGTCTATCATAATTGACTTTGAGAGCATAAAAATGATGACAGCGAAAAACCTACAATTGGCGCCATCAACATATTTTCTGATAGACAAAAAAGAACCACTTCTCGTCTGTCTCGTCTGCCTCAAAGAGACAGTAGTAATGTTTCTGTTTACTGTGAGAACCTGATAATAAATGCAAAGCAAATGGCGGGTATTGCTAACACGAGGAGTCTGCCTATTGCGCGACAATTCCAATATGTACATTGCCTGAGTCGAAAAGACATTATTGAAGACTTTTAAGAGTCAATTTTGGACCCATCCGCGATACACCTTAGATCAACTTCGAACTGAGTAGAATTTGTATACGAAATTGAAGGATATCTGACTGAAAAGACTTGTGATGAAGATGGCAAGGCTAGAAATGTGTTTTAAAGAGTAGGTGGAAGACTTATTCCAATGTCGTCTTAGCAATCAAGGAACTCGTTCCCGGGCTCATCAAAATGCATTCAGAAATAAATGTGGGTATGTTTTGAGTATAAACCAATTACAAAATAAAATGCACAATAGAAGTTGTTTTGACTTTGTATCTTCACTTTTGGAATATTTCTTATTTACAGCTACCTTTATTTATGAAAAAATCCCAATATTCAAAGGCGCTAAATATATTGGAACAGAAGAAAAACATCCCGGATGCTACTCTAGTACTCCGGAACCCAAACCAAGCATAATTTTCTGACTTTACGAATCAGTAGTAGCACTTGTGTTTAGCTGTAATGCTGCAGTATTATTGTGTGAGGAGTATACACAAAAAATATCTATCAATAAATTAACAGAACTTTAAACAATGCCTCATTAATACGAACAGCATTGCTTTAGAAATGCTATCGATTTTCTAACACAAAGCCGCTTAGACCAAAGCTTACTCATGGAAATTTTATATACCAAAAAAAAACTTTTTTTAACGTTATCATTTCATTCTCTTAAAAATCAAACTTTATGTTATCAAAAATCAGCAAAGAACTGCCCACTTTACTACGCTCTTCCCTACGTACACTAAGAACTTGTCAATGTTCAAAGCCAATCTTCCTCTTCTTCATTTTATAACAGCTACTGACGTATAAAACTGAGTCAATCTCTATCCAAATTCCTATTAATATGCCAGCGAGCTTTACTACTTTATATAAGATTTAAAATATCTGGCTAATTTGATAACTGAATCAAAAATCGAGTTGGCGTATTCAAATAGATAAAATATTGTGAGGTTATGTTTATTCGCTGGCTGTCGAAGTCAAGCTATTCAAACGATTTCGGACCGGATAACTTCGCCTTTGTCTTAAGTATTAGCTAAGCTTGTTATGTAACGTCACCAACTGTTATAATAAGACAAAGACGAAAACTTGAATTCTGACAGATCTCTTTAAAAATTTTGAAATTGTGTATTCAGTCAAATTTTCATAAAAAAAATCTGCTTGTCAGAATCAAAGCCAACTTATTTTGATGCAAGTTTTTTAAACTTAAAGACGTGGATATTTGGTAAGATCTCCTTGAGAGTTTACATGAACGTCACTGACATAAAGTGTCATAGCCGAGTCATATTTCTCAGGTGTCCCAATGATATATCAGCCTAGATAAATCTTCCATTAATTTCATATATGCGGGCTGCTTAGGTAGCAGTAGCATAGATAAGGCAACCACAGACCCTACCAGGCGGGGGGGGGGCGAAGTTCAGGGGCCCTAAACTGGTAACTAAAATTTTCAATGAATATCAGCATCTTACTAACAATAATACATCATAAATAAGGATATCGCAAGACCATACTTAGGTTATACCAGAAAACTGCTTCCTTGGATTGGTTAGCCATCAGAACCAGTATCTACGAACCCTTGTCAGTCCTTACTAACGCCACTGCACACTTCGCTTTCTATTTCAATTTCTCTGATGATCTTATTTTCTTTTCTTTACAATATCCTGAAATAAGAAAAAAAGGTGCTTGCATTGCTTACTTTGAATGGTTTTCGTGGGTGATATAATATGTATGTAGTATAGATGAATGAAGTAGGCATAGTGAATGTATGCTCCAATTCCAATATAAAATTAATGATGCCTCGACCAGATGTAGAGAAGCCCTAAACTTTTTCCAAAAATTTACTGGAAATTTTTACTTTAGAATTTTTATGCATATTACTATAGACCGATACAGATTCTTAAATTAACTCCTATCGGACACCAAGAGTAAATAAAAATTCAGACGAAACATTTTCCGTAAATTCCTTGAGGTTTTCAATAATCTAATTTTTTTTTTGCTAGATAAATTGTTCATATTTTGATGAATAGTTTAAGGGTATAACCTTGGATTTTTTCTCGAAAATACATTTGTCACATTGGTGTACAAGATATCTCAATGATAAAGTTCAAACCACATAATTTTTATAATATTACACTCAGAAAAATTTCTTACTTATGAATTTTGCGCAAAAAGCTGTCCTTTCAAAATAATAGACTCAGACTTTTGAAATGAAATAGAACCAAAATAAATTAATTTTACTAGATATCCTATATATACACGACAAGTTTTCCTTTTTAAATGAATAGTTATTTCATTTAAAACCAAAGTTTTTCCTTTTAATATAAACAATAATATTCGTTTTATACTAAAAAATTTCCATTTTAAAGAAAAAAACATTTCCTTTTGAAGTAAAATTTTCCTTTTGATCTAGTATTTTGTTTAGTTTTGAATTAAAAATCTTCCTTTTTAAAAAATAGGAGTTTTCAAAAGGTATTTCACCATATTTAAGGGAACCAATTGTAAAGTTTTATTTATGGAAGAATACATATATGCTTATCCAGCATTGGCTGTTCCAAGCAATATGTTTGAGTCCTAAGCTATAAAAAAAAAAACTAACTTTGAATTGAAATTGTTATTTTATTAACAACAAATATGTAATACAAGATCCTTAAAAATAAAAAATAAAAGAAAACTATGGAATCTTAATAGTATGTGCATTAATATGTATTAAGGAAGGTAAACTAAAACTTTTTATTCTACTTCTACTATTACAGAGTGCAAACATAAATTTATATATAAACATACTTATGCTAGTAGAAGTATTTTTAAAAAGGCTGTGAAAATTAACGTTTAATTTATCCTTTATATTAACAAATATAATTGATACTTTTTGCAAAAAATCAGCCCAGTTTTCTACGAGAAGCTCTTCTTTTCCGGGAAACATTTGTGAGAAATCAATTTCTATCTGAAATAATATATTATGTATATAAATTTACAAGGGTAATTTAGATAAAATTCTTTAGTAAACTTACAAGTTGATAAGCAGCGCTATCGTTGTAGCGTGGCCATACTTCCAGAAGTTTCGAAAGACAATCGATTGTTCCATCCCTAATATTTTTTTGTCTTACTGGAGCTGTTTTAATCTATAAATCTAATACGTGTTGCCATGGATCAAAGTTATTTATTAACTAAATTCTTATTTTCTCAATTTCTTCTGAAAATAAACTTATTGAATAAATAAAAGCGATTGTCAGTGAATATATACCTCAGCTAATTGTGGTTGACTTTCTTGTCGTAAACAAATATTTGAATTTTCCGAAGGATGAGATACTTCCGCTTCCCTTAATGAAGACAATCAAGACTTGCTTTTTGATTTAAAGCGCATACCCGTCAATTTTCCAGTATGATTTTTCTTGTCTTTTTGTCTTGCAACATAATGTTTCCTAAAAATTTTCAATAATGTATAAACTAGCTTTTACTTTTGGAAATATAAACTGGATGTCCTGAGGGTGACATCCGCTTCTTACTTGCCGTAATAGTCCACGATTAGATGAAATAAATCTTTTTGTTGATGTGCTGACAGAAATTCATTAATTTTATATGACGATACAAGCTCTTTGCCTTTCAAACTATTTTCTAATAAATACTGCAAAGTTATCAGCTGACATGAATTTAAAAATGAGGATAGATACTGATGACATAGTTGTGCAATCTTTTAACCATTTCACAATTTCAGAGGGATTATTCCTAGCTGTTGTTGTTGTCGCGACCAAATGAAGCATTAATACGGGCTTAACCTAACACAAAAATGTAAAAGTGCGATAACTATAGCGTTATTAATCAAAGAGGTCTCACAAGAATTAATAACAAAATAACGTTGTTCTTGCAAATTCCAGCACCAGTCCAACCAGTCAGATTTGATTAAAACCATTTGTCCAAATCGACTTATTTCTTTAAACTGTTTTTCAAGCACTTTCCATGTAATATTGAAATACCATAAATAATTTTGAGTGTCACTAGTGAAAATATTATTTAGTGAATGAGGTGTTATTCACTAAATAATATTTTCACTGTTATTTCTTCATTTTCTTCGCTATTAAAAACATATACTATTTGCACTGAATTATCAGTAGTTTCTATTTGCGCGTTTTCGATCACTGTATCCATACTGCACTATTCAAGATCACAAGCTCAAATGAAATACTTATCGCAAAAATTGCAATCGCAATTCAAGAACACATTACTCTGTGAAAATAAAAGGGTTTCTTTTTAATATAAAAATTTCGTTTTACTTTAAACCGGAAATATCGTAAAACCTTAGCTAAAAATTGTTGTGTGACAAATCAGTTACTTCTCAGAAACGAAAAAAATGTTCAATCGTTTGCGTTGCGGTGTTATTTCTATGTACATTGTACATGCTTAAACGGAGGCTTAGATTCTTCTATCTCGCTTTGTTTTTCAATTTGATCCATTTATTTCAATTACGTACATTAAAAAGAATTTTTATTTATATACAAAAGTTTACCTTTTTGACACGTCATTTAAAATCAAAAAACTGCCTTTTTCTGAAGAGAGGTAATTATTTATTTCAAAATCATTCCTTTCAAAATTAAAAGTTTTTGATAAAATTTAAATTTAAAAGGCTGTAATTTTGTTTTTTAAATGTAAATTTTTTCTGAGTGATCTATAAGATATAAGAAAAATATGTAATAATAATTTTGGATATTATTATAATAAATATTAAATTTTATACATTACTTATTTTTTCACCAGAAAGGTATAATAGGTATGTATGTATTGATACATGTATATGTGCATACTTGACTTCCATAACTTTTTGCTCTCAATTATGAATTGCTTGCGATGTATAAATCACAGGATCGAGTATCGACTATACCTGATGTGTTACAAATTGTGACTTCTATTTCTAAATGTATATTTAACAAGTAAAAAAGCTAGAATTGGTCTAAGACTAATTCTTATGATACCCTAGATGAATGCCCGTATTAAATTTCGTATGGTCACCGATCTATTCAAGTTTTATTTTGAAGTCGTTTTTCGCATATATTTCTAGAACGGTTTGTCGCACAGAAAAAATGATCATAACCAATTTTATAGAATTTCGTATTCTGCAGAAATTTTTAGTACAATAAAATTATCTTGGACTGATCGTTTTCAAAGTATACGTAAAAAACCTAAATTTGTATATGGCAACACCAAGAAGGAGTTGCCCGATATAGTTAGTTTTTGACATTTTATTTGCTAATGTAGTAAAAACATCATGGACGAAATTTCAGCTCTCTACGTCGATGCGTTCTCAAGCAGTGTCCAAATATACTATAGTGGAAAACGAAATTTTTATATGGCAACCCCACGAAGGAGTTGCCCGATTTGTCTCATTTTCGAATTTAATTTTACTTTTTTTTTAAAGTCCGTGTACAAAATTTCAGCTCTCGAAGTATACGCGTTTTCGAGTTATCGTGCGCACAGACAGACAGACAGACGGACGGACGGACGGACGGATGGACGGACGGACGGACGGATGGACGGACGGACATGCAAAAATCAAAATAACTTTTAATATTATGAATGGGTGTCCAATCCATTTCGCTCTACCATTATTATTTCGAGGTGTACAAACGGAATGACAAACTTAGTATACCCCTATGATTTCATCTAGGGTATAAAAGGGCCCTTCAAAATTTCGCAGGTGGACCCCTGAATTATTATCTACGCTACTGGAGCAAGGTATGCCACACACTGAAAAATCCTCAACCATATTTTGGAAGAAAGAAGTGTAATGATGTTTTTCTTGCATGCGTTTTTATGTAGCCCTTTTATGTGCTCATTGTGCAGTAGTCCAAATGGACCTCAATTACCTTATGGCTGTCTCAAACATACTTTGTCCTCTCTGTATATATTCCCAAAGAAACATATATGTCACCGTTCGTTTGTGTACTGGGTCTGTTCGGAACATGGCAATATTTTCAATTAATGTAAATATTAAAAAAAAAAAACTCAAGAGGAAATGTTAGAGTGCACCTCATTCGCTCCCGTTTCATCTCCTTATCATCTATCTTACTTCCCACATTTCCTTTTCCGAGGTTATATTTACTTAGTAGGTATATCGAATACTATAAAAACGTGGCTTGGAATATACTGTAAGGGTTATTAGTAAACATGCAGAACAATGAGTTTAGGCTCGAGATTTGATCCTTGTGGAATACCTTGATACAACGGGAGGATAGACAAGCATTACGTCGCTGTTTTTATAAAACATCCTAAGTGGCAAAAGTATAATTTTATAGGAGATACAAAAAACTGATTATTCTTGTAAACTATAAGTGTTAAAATAAAAATTAGGAACTTTCGCTTTCTGATTTATATGTATCAATATGAATATTTTTCCTCAAATGTGTCTTTTTCCATGGGCAAGGAGCAAAATGGCGCGCGGTTGAGTTGATACCAAAACCCCAAAATAGCTGCATGTGATACATAGGGGTTTTAATTTAGTTTAAACCTGATGAGACCTTTATGTGAGAAAACTGCCAATAAGGCCAACAGCAGAGGTAGTGAAATCGAATTTCTCACTCAATTTGGCAAGCAGTATCGAGTGATCTATACTGTCAAGCACTTTAGGGCAATCATATAGAACCAAGATACCTGCATTATCCTCATCTAGACTGTTCCATAAATCGGAGGTAATTTTAAGCAGTTCCACAAATATGCTTGTAGCGAAAACCGGACTAGAATTTCCTCAGGATACTAATGGAGTTTTGGAACTTCTGAGCTTTATTAACAATGATCTTTTCCAATATTTTCGCAAGAATTGCAAGAATCGCAAGATTTTGTCTCTAACTTTAGCTCTAACTATTCATTAGACTTAGATTTAGTATTTTCCTTAACAACATTGTTTTGTTCTGTCGGGATAAAAAATATCTTATATCTGCTAAAATGGTATGCAAACTCTTAACTTTGAAACTACGTTTGCATGCATATTGTGAATGTATATGTACATACGACAAGTATATACATAACCTAGCGAAGGAAAATTGAATTATGAAATTTTGTCAATTTATTACACGAAAACGGCCTGATAAAAGTTTCATTGAGCTTTTCTTAATTAATTTCGAAAGAAATATGGTCGTGCTCCTATTACATACTACGTACATGAAGCAAAATTATTGGACTGTCAGAAAATCTAAACTTTCTGCCCGGTATTCAATTAAAAAAAAAAAAAATATGTATTATGCACTTTTATATGCAAACGGAGACAGGACAGCGTGTAGAGAAGTAAAATCCTGTAGCACTTCTAAATTGTATGCAATAAATCCCCGATAGTGGCTACAAACCCTGATATTGACATGAAAAAAATGACTACTGCAAGTAAAAAACAAAAACGAATAAAAATTAATAATTCCATGAGGCGGAAAATGACATTTACAAATTTCCCATGCACTATGAGAATTGAGAAGAGTTTCAATCACAATGGCGTCATCAACACAATACCAACCGTGACATTTTTGCTTTATTAAATCGCGTGGTCAAAAGTCTAAATTTACAACAACTCTATGGTAAATTCGCACATGTTCCAACTTTTGTACACAATTTTCTACCGCATTATAAAGCACTACCACAACACAGGCGATGGTATTTGCTTAATGGAATTTTATAATACGGAAAAATGGAAATGAAAATCCCCAGATTACGTGTACCAATTTCGGTGATATTATTGACTTTTCTGAGATGATTTGTTTTAAATCCATAGAATTACAAGGATGTTTTGCATCGTTGAGTTTTATTTGGTGGTGTTGGATTTTAATCACAATCTGAGTGGAATTGTGTTCGATTGAATTACAAAAATGTTTTCTTCCTTGTCCTCAGGAAATATCGTTGTTGCTGCATAAATAAAAATGTGTTTGTGAAAATTAAATACATTTCGATTACTCTTTCTTAACTCATTAACGCCCGACCAGTAAATTTTTCACTTTATGTGATGCAAGCCGTACAATTCTGGGAAACGGCTGTAGTTTTCCATTTCCGGAAATCTTTTCTTTTTCCTCTTTTAATATAGAAGTTTTTACGTTGGAAAAATCAGTAGTTGCTCGTAAATAGTGCAATGAAGTGATAATGATTTTAACCCTTATGTGAGTGACGTGGTACAAATGTACCAATCGTAAATTTTTTAACGGAAATTCACATGAAATGCGGAATATATCGAGTTTTTCTTCAAATTAAACAAGATAACACATTTAATCTTTAAAAAAGGACGAAAACTTTATCAGAAATACTGTGTTTTTGGGTCTAAAGCTAGTACGCCTTATAGCGAGCGATGTGGTACATTTGTACAAACGACTGAAATAAGGAGATTTATATTTAACACCTGAAATTGAGAAGATATTTCTATATACAATATACATATAAAAAAATAAGACATCGCCAAAGGGAATAGTTTTTACATTAACTTTTATGGAATTATACTTTAATTATAAAAAAATGTATGTACAAGAACTTGAGTGCTGAGCACAAACAGGACGATTGCACACATTACCTATGAGTTTTTCGGTATAAATAACATGCGCCATCGAACTCCTGACATTTGCTGGTATTTCCTGTACCGGAGTAATGCAGAGTTAATCCCACACTTAGTTGAGAAGTGTTGGAAAACGCGACGGTTTTGTGATAGTTCCTGAGTGCTTGGGATTACCAGCTTTTTTCCCAGATCTCTCAGGAAGATACGAAAACTATTGCTGCTATTTACAGTCATAGGGTTATTCTCGGAAAAATTATGTAGGCTGCAAGCAGTGTTGTCGTTTGGCAAAATTTCAAGAGTAATACAATTTGCTGCCAAAGCGGAGTACTTTCGCAAAAAAACGGAGTACACGATTAACGAAATTAAATGAATTCAAATTAATTAGAATGGAATGTACAGAAATCACATTAATGTAAATAAACCTCATTTTCAATTAAATTATTCATATTTAGATTTTTAAATAAATCTTTATGTGTTTCCTATTATAACATTATTTATTTTATTTTTATATAGAAACATCTGGTTATTATTTTAAAATTTTCCCATGAATTTTTTTTTTCCCAGCAGTACGAATTTCTTAAGTTTAGTTGACAGCTTTTGATTTAAAAATTCTATTAATTAATAGCTTTGATTCAGATCATTTTTGCATGAAGTAAAATCGTTCTGTTATGAAAGCATACTTTCATAAAGCAAATCAATACAGGTGTATACTAATAAAATACATAAATTCGATCATTAATTAAATTATTTAATTATTGAAAACTTTTGACATTTTTATTTACATCATTGGGTTTGTTTTCTTCCCCTTCAAAGAATAGAATTGCAGGAACGAGAACTATGAGAGAAAATAGAACGAAGGGAGCTCAGTTTTCAAACAAAACGATTTTCATGAAAAAACTACTATTGATGATATAGTTAGAGTTCATTGGAATGATAGCAAGCCAATCACTGTTGAATCAAATTGCATGAGAACTAGAAGTCTTGTGACAGTTAAAAGATGGAGTTTGGCGGCAAAACAGTTTATACAATTAAAACAACCTCAGACATTGCTTCCTATAATAAGCGGCTAGGAGGAGTGGATTTATTTGTTCAGCTCGTTTTTAACTATAGCGTACGTATACGCTCAGAAAAATTGTGGTACCTACTGTTTGCTTGAGGTGTGAATGCGAGTGTTGTAAATGCATGGCTGTTATACAGAAAACTGAAGGAAACAACAAATAAGACCAACCTGAAGGCTTCAAATATTGGGGCCAGCAGTGTCTGCAATTAGATAGGACAGGCTGGATAATCGGACTCTGAAGGAAAATCAACCAAATTTTCGTTTTAAAAATTGTGGCGGTCTCACCGTATACCTATGTAGAAAATGCAACATTTCTTTGCCTCCATACCATGTCCACTAATACTATGTTCCTGTTTTTTAAGAGAATGATATAAGTAGATTTTAATCTAATTTACAATTATGTTTTGAAATTAATAAATTTTATTCTCGTTTAAACTAATGTTGGTTTATTCTTATATTATGATTCATGAGAACTCCCATTGCCAGGATAATCTGCCAACCTAAAAAATTACATTTAGTAATCATACGGTAACATTTTTTTCTTTTAATAATGTAAGACTTCAAATTTCACTATAATTTGGCAAAATAAATTTATTGGGCATTAACGTGTTAAGGTCAATGAAAATGAATTATGGATAAGTATTGCTGAATTTATGAGTTTATTCTTTCCTGCAAGATGTTTTCAGAATATATCATATTGAGCGAAAATATTTTATCTTTGTATGCACACAACAACAAAATTTGTGTATTTTTTTTTTAAGTTTAATTACAAAAAGTGTTGTGCAAAAAAAAAGGATTCACTTCTATAATTATTTTAGCAACTTTAATCAGAAAAATGAATTTTTAAACTGCTTGGAATACAAAATAAACATGATATAATTGATTTCATTAACATATCGGGGAATTATGAAATGAGCATCCTGCTACTGTGTGATATTTTATGTTTATATTTCAGGAAAAATTTTCTTAAATATGGTAACGGAATGGAAACATTTAAAAATTACACAAAAATTCATTTAGTATAAACAGTCTGAATTTCATGTTGCTAACTTCATCTGAAATTTTTACCACTTCTATTTTAATTCTGTATTTAAATATTACAGTTTTTTACATCCCATAATTCTGATGACCACTTTTATTTTTCAATAGAATTTCTCCTTTTGTTCAAGTCACTTTGCTCTCCTACTACTTATTTTGAATAAAGAATTTTGCACAAGTGAATTTTGTATTGTCTTCGCTTGTTAATAAAAAAAAAAATAAGGAAAAAGTCTAACAAGAAACAGCTGCAATATATTTATCTAGCAATTTGAGCAATCAGCTTCCTGACCTGTGTAAAAAAATAAATATTGATTCTGACTCCAAACTGCAGTTTAAGTATACCTTATTTTATAATATTTTGAATAAAATAAGGATACTAGTTATGCTGGTATATACACATATACTAAGGAGGGTGTTTCCAATTAGGTGTTCCATAGAGCAAAAGATGATAGGACTCAACTAACTCTAGCCAAAAAAAAAAAACAATTTTAGCGCAGAGGGGGGGGGGGGGGTACGTATATTGTAAAAATGAATAATCCTAAATGATTTTATTGTACTGAAAGTTCTTCAAAATATGAAATCGGTCATTTTTACTGTCCGAAGAACCGTTTCAGAAATATATGCGAAAAATCACTTCAAAAATCAAATTTGCACAGATGGGTGACCAGAAGAAATTACATACGGGGATTTCTGTATAGTATCATAAGAACTGATATCAGACCAATTCCAGCTTTTTTACTAGTTTTACAAAAAGATGGTTAACATTATTTTTTTTATAAAAACTGTGGACTAGAATAATTTGAGCTATGACACCTATGTCCTATCTGTAGCCGCTAACGGTGACCATACACCAGGTACTTGCATATTTTCTTAATCACCCTATAACACCGAAATGGTTGATATGTACCCCCCCATTCCTCACCATGATATACAACTTTTTTTTTGTGTTTACATTAGTTCTATCACTTCCTGCTCTATCGATCACCTGGGTGGAAACACCCTGTATTGCTAAATACTAGAAAATAAAGGTATCAGAAGTGTTATTTGAATATTAATAATATTTTTTATCGTTCAATAATAAAAAGAAAATCTCAGTAAAATGTTAGTTTTGAGGGTTACTTTTACATGAACAAGGTAATTTGATACGTTTCGGTCATTTTTAGTCCATATCAGAAAAAATGAGAAATATCTATATTATTCCAAACTGATTGTGTTCCGTCGCGGAACTAAAACCATAACTTGAAAAAAGGAAAACTTATGTAGGTACTAACAAACTTACAACAAAACATATGCAAATAAATTCCCACGCGACAATACAACAAATAATTTTCCGACGAAGTATCATGGTAAAAAGAAAACAAAAAGGCATTATTGTTACATAAACAAATAGAAAAGTCTGAGATTATTTACGTTCTGAAACCTTAGCTTAATACAAAACTTACGCTAAAGACCAATACAATTTCCTACGATGCTCTAAACTGCATGTAGCTAGAATCAAAATCTGAAAAAGAAAACGAAAATGGACATTAATTACATGATTAAAAACAAATAAGAAATACTTAACTATTGACGGCAGTTGCAAACAAATTCTTGACATTTCTGATAAGGCAGACCACAGTACAGAGAATTCAATGTTTTCCCATTAAACAGATGACATAACCTTCAGTATACTGCAACGTGTAGCATCTACGGTCTATATTTCAAATGATGCAACGTGAAGTATACTGTAACATATCGGCACAAGGAATTACATGCAGCTGACATTCCATCACTGTCGACCGTATGATATTGCAGGGCATCATTGTTAAGGCCACCGACAGACGCAAGCTCCCATTGTTTTTGGAGCTATAAATAGCGAGCTGCTGAAACCAGAAAATCACTCAAGTTCCGAATGAGCAACAATAATACGGAACAGCAGTTCTCTGACGCTATATGAACTCTTGATTAACCAAAACCACGGGAAGTATTTTAACTCCCTTTATTACTAACACATTTTTTCTAAAAATTATTTATCTATTTCAGCATCCTATTGGGAGTTCTTTAACCCCAGCTATAACCTACATGAGCAGTTCATTGACGCTAACTCTACCGATCTAACCTCAATTATTCTCATTTTTATTAATAACTATTTTTTATTTTAAATACAGATTAAGTAATAAACACGCCTGGAGAACCAAATTTTTTATTTTATTTACAGATTAAGAAATAAATACGCCTGGAGAACCCATAATTAAACATTGGAATAGTAGTATAGAGCTTGAATTAATATTATAGGTAAATTTTTGAACTTTGAATGAAGGAAATGAATAGAGTAGAGTGAACTAATAAGGATAAGGAATTTGTGATAAGAATTAATTATTGATTTTTGACATTTTGCAATAAACCAGTCTTGTCATTTTTAAATTGCCCCCTTTTTTTATGATTAAGCCAACATTGGGACTTAACAGATTAAAATAGCACAAATGCCCAAATATTTTATATGAGTTAGTTATACCAAATGACTCTTATGACCTAAGTCACCGAAATGATCATTTTCACAACTACAAAGAAGCAGAAAAATCATATAACATGACTCGAATATATGAGAATTTGAACGAGGAGCGTTCACAAACATTATTCATTTATTCATAACATTACGTGCCAGGTCAGTTTTCCAACGAAATTTGCCATTAAAGAAAAGGTCCGAATTCATAAAAATTTTTTTTTTTTAAATGAAAAAACAAATTATTTGTAAAAATCATTACGGGCCTCTATTTTTGTTAGGGAGCAGTTAATTAGAGCAAATTCGCTCCCCAAATATTTTTTTTTCAGCATCATTCTATTACTTATGTTAGCGTGTAAAATTTGTTCGCCAGAGTGATTCAAAGATATATATAGTAAAACCCCTAAAATACGTAAACGTAAACGTTTTTTTCTATATGACAATTACCTTATTTGCCTATATATATGCATACATAGGTGATTTATATGTGTTTATCAGTGTTACTTGGGTTCACATAGCTTTCCACGTTTTCAACTTAATTGAGAGTGTCACTTTATCTGGAAACTATAGGTAATACTGTGATTAACCTCTTATGTACTTCAATTAAAAGTAACGGGTAACAATTATCACTTTCACACGGTTGAAAGCTTTGGACTAAAATTTAATATTTTTGAAGTTGTATTATATGACAACATCGATAATTTATTTAATTGTAATATCACCAAAACCTTCCTATTATCTTTAGGAAGGACTTCAGGGCTTAGTGAGTAATAGTTTTCAACTCATCTACAGACAGTTCATGTACAGACAGCTTCTCCTTTCAGGCAGGACAGACACTCAGTACTGTCAACAACTCCCATTCTTGTTAGATAAGGGTGAAGCGAGCTGTAGCCGGTGATCATGGCAACCACAGTTCTACATTGTTTCCATCTGAGCCCTAAGAGAAAATTAGAGAAATTCCTATGGGGCCCTCAAGAAAAATTTTTGCGCACCTGAAAGTACTCAGATTCTCCCATCTCTGATGATGCTTCCGTCCAACATCCGGTTTGATTAGAGATCCAATACCCGCGGTTGCAATGCCTATGACGTTTTCTAGTCTGAAGAACGGGGAACCAGAGCTAAGACGAGCTAGAAGGTCATCGCTTTCATTTCACATGATTCCCATGTATCCAGCAGAAGGGACACCTTGTTTTTTTTTTTTTTGTTATAATAGTAACTTTTAATATTTGAACTGACTTATTTTGAAGTAATTTTATTTATTTTAAATAATTTCTATTAAAAAACAATGCTATCAATGAACTAAAATTTAATACTACGACAACAATATTTATACGGACAGTTTTTTATTCCTTTTGTTATTAGTTTTAACAGGTATGCTATATTGCCATCTATTTCTTTTACAAGCATGAAACTTTTTCTGTATTTGAATAAAACGACTAACAGATCATTCGATGCGTTGTCTCTGTTGCTTTTTGAGAGTTCATGTGACCAATTTCCAGCAGCAACTGTAAAATAAGGGATCATAAAAGCAAAACCTTCCTTCCGTGTCACTTTTTAATACTATCTAGCATTAGATTACAATGCTTGGCTGATGGTGTTTAATTTATTTTTATTAAATTTTAATTTATTATGGATTGCATCATTTTGGCTACTACTTTTGAATTAAAATTTAATACAATTCGATATTTAATTTTAATATAATGTTGCATAATTATACAATTTATTTAAAAATATTAAAAACTAATAGATGAATATTGAAATTTTGCATTAGTTATGCCACATTTCTTAAAATCTAATTTTTTGGATATTGCATATGAGCTTAATACTAAAGTGGTATTAATTTAAATACTCAAATTTTTAAACGTGACTTCCGACCTTTCGTACTTCTGTCATTTCAAGCGGTAGAATTATTGTAATCATAGATACATCTTTTTTCGAAAGTGCAAAGAGAAAACACTATCGACTTCATCCTGTTGAAGGAAACATTCACTTTTTATCTACCACATATAACCAGGATGTTGCAAGAGTTGTTTTTTGTACCCTAAGTGTGAGTCGGATGAATTTTGGAAATGAAATCATTTTCAGAAATAATTCAAACTGTTCACGATAAATCCGATTAAAGTATTTCGCCAGTTATTTAAATTTGATGAATGCCTCCTTCAGGCTTTTCAGGACCGAAAATAATCTAGAATTTATGTCACGTCCAGTATTTTGGTGATTTCGTTCGTATATGAGCGTATGAGTATGAGCGTCCATTTTCTTGGAGTGGTGATGATAAATTTGGCAGAATAGTGAACTTGGTTTCTAAATTTTCAGTAATCATTTCTTGAATGCAGAACGATTCAGAGATAAATTCATTGAATTCTGGTATGATTGGCGGAAGACGAAATGAGACTTTTCAAGCTTTATGCAGTGAAGGGACTTTGGTTAACTTCACATTAATTAATTTGTCGAGACGAGTTTCAATACAAATAGCTAAGTATCGAATTATAGGCTAATAACTCGGATTACTGGTATGCCAGTAGCTAGAACCAAATTTAAGGTAGGGTATCAGAAATTTGAAGTAGGGCGCCAATTTCCGGTGCATTTGGGATTCATCGTTTCAGATGAAAGGATATCTTTTTGAAAAAATAAAAAAAATGGAACCCTCATTTTATTACATTTATTACAGATGAGCTATTACAGGTAACTAAAATAAGAAGAAACAAATGGACCAAACAAGAAACACAACATGGTAAAAATATTCAATATAATTGTAGTCTTAGATTTACTCATTTGTAGAATTTTTGTGGCACTTCGTCAATATAAATTCTGTCTGTTCTTTTCCGTTCAAATGCAAGAAACGCCAAACCTGCAATCATCTCTTGTGCCATTGATGTACTTTCAGGCTTATTGATAGCAATTAGTGTCGAAATTGTCGATTCGCATGAAGCAGTACTTCATCAGGTTATTGCGACTGAAGCAAATAGTTCATACGTATTTCTGACGAATTCTTTTTGTCGGAATTGAACTTCTAATAGTTTTTCGCTCCGATCTCCTCGACCATTAAAATGAGTTTAATACCTTTTCACAATAGTAGCCTCTTCTCTGGAAGGAATTTTAATACCTTAAAAATAATTGCAATTACAGATATGTTTTTTTATTTCTCATTAATTTCCACACAACAATTATGTATTTAAATGTTGAACAGGCTTAAACTTTGTCCAACTCATAAATATAGAAAATCGAATTGAGTAGATCTCCAATGTCTGCAAATCTATGTCTACACTTTCATCATATTCCGCTTTAAATGGCGAAGTTTAAACTATGCCTGCAGTGTTTTGACCAGAAGGTGACCATATAACACTAATCCTCCAGGTGTCTTGCCTTTACTTGTTTCTTCTGCTCCGGAAACTATTTAGAGATTCTTTTCTACAGTATGGTATTCTAAGCTTATTCCAAAATTATCTCATACATCTCTTCGGACTTCAATTTCTTCCTGGACACATTTTATTATCGATGATATGCTATCGTTCAATCCTGTTCTTCGGTTGCAGAGCACAAAACGTTTTTTTTTGTTTTTTTGCTACGATCATTGCCCGTCCTCCAAGGTTAACAGAATGCCTTTGATGTCAGTGCTTTTTGCAATATCATCACCATTGAATTTTCCATATTTCATTTTAACTGGAGTCTTCAAAATCAGAGAATAATTTTCTTATACGACTATTGTCACAGCCAAATGTCCTGACGAAAGCTGTTCAAGTAGTCGACCAATCGTCCTACCTTCATTCAATGCAGTAAGAGGTTACAGGTAAGCAGCACAAGCATGACTGAGTATTAGCTGACTCGTCAGTGTTGCCGATCACACAAACTTGCCGCGACGACTTTTATGACCTGACGCCCCAGCAGAATAAGGAATAAGTAGGGCCGGATCTATCTGAAGGCACGCGGGGCACTTGCCCCGTGCCCTTGTTTTCAGTGGGCGGCAATACGACGGACTTCTGAGCTCATAACTAAACGAGAAAAAATCTAATTAAAAGAATTAGAAAATTTTTTCATACCGTAGTTAACATTTCAGTCTTCTTTCCCGAATCTAAAAGCTCCTTTGCTGATATCATACTTTCAACTGTGCTTATACTTATACAGTCAATCAGTTTACTGTCTACTAAATTGAAGTCTGTAAGCCTCTGTTAGCTAATTAAAATAAAACTTGCGTTAAATTCTTCAATTGCACCTTTGTATCATATGAAATGAATTCAGAAATTGTACAAATGTGACTGGTAACCCTATGGTCCCTATCACCCATTAGTCCTACCTCGAATGTAGACAGCATATAAGACAGTAAGCACAAGTACAAAGTTACCAGAAAATTATTTTTATGCCAGCTACATTTAGCCATTTCAACCGGAGTTAGGGCCTTTGAATCCGAGCAAAAAATCGGCTAAATCCTTTCAACCTGAACGGCAGTACGCCGGGATTCCTACCCAGAGTTTTTTTTAAACCATCTCAAATGTTAGTAGTTTTAGCCAAGAAGATACATATAGAAAAGCGGCTAAAATTAAATCTTAAACTCGAACATAGTAAAACTTTTATTTTACATAATACAGACTTGCAATTTCAATATTGCAGTTTGGACTCAACGGCAAGTCTGTCTCTATGTACTGAGAAGCGGCATGGTATGTGTTCGGTGTGCACTCAATATGTAGTACATTGGAACTCAATATTAAAATGTCGAAAAATGTACGCGGTATACGAGTTTATTGCAATATGACCCTAATTATAAACCAAAATCATTTAATACGCGAACCTTCTAGAACCGAATTTAATACTGCATTGTTGGCTACAACTTTTTCTGAGATTTAATATTTGACACTTGTCAAATTAAAGTGTCTATTTCGTTTTTATTTTTCATATAAACAAGTAGTTTCACCATATTTGCTCGCATTTTGTACGTGCGCGGAACTTTCTTAAGTAAAATGACAAATTAAATGACAAATCAAGTAATAAATCAAATTTAAGTTCTCTAATTAGATTCTTAGTATCTTAAACCGCAAGTGTTTATCTGAAATTTTATATTGCAATTTACATAATTGCATTATAAATATATCAATATTGACATTTCAAGCCTGTCTCTGGTATAAAATAAACTGCATTTTGAATGATATCATTTGTTAAATCTCAGTAGTTTCTGAGATTTGAAGCAAATGATGAAATGTACTCAATAAAAAAAAAAAAAACGATTCTGTTGTAGTGGACCTCGAGTTATTATTTATTATCAAAAAATTTACAAGTTTGGTTCACGCTGCGAGTACTCTAATGCGACAGACTGACAGATTACAAAATAAAGGGCGCACAAATATAGCAATGAAGTTGCAAACGATTTATTGGATTTAGAGATTTGGCGCAACAATTCAAATTTAATTCAAAACAACTAGAAATTCATAAGTAGCTAATAGCAGAATTAACATTAATTCAAACAATTGTTTTTGTTAATTTCAAATTACTTAAAAATTACGAAATTCTCTTCAACATCATTTTTTACTTCCATTTTCTTTTAAAACAGTTTGAGATTCAAACGACATTAAGATCTGTAATGGATCTTAACTTTTGTTTGAATTGCAAATTCTTTTTATTTAACAATCATTTATTTGAAATTCAAATTATTTTTAACCATTCTGGTTCTAGTTTCAGGGTATGCAGTATAAATATGTCATCTATCATATACATATGCCTAGTATACCCTGGAACTGTAATAAAATTTGCCCCAAATAAAGAACGTTGTTAGAGGGGGCGGTAACTAACATCTTTGCCCCTCTTCAAAACTTTCCTAGATCCGGCACTGGGAATAAGTTGGCAATTTTTAAGGTACTGTCGTTTTAAAGTAGGGCATTGCCCCGTGTGCCTGTCTCTAGCTACGGCCATGATTTGCTAGTCTTCTCGTAAATGAGTTTCCTAAGCTATACAATTCTATTCTAAAAATCAGTATAACGACGACATCATAATAAGAAAAATTTTTAAAAATGTATTGCAGAATGTCTTAAACGATTCTAGACAGAAATCAGTTAATAATAAAAACAATAATTATTCATCTCACATGAAAATCCTATCATGAATAGAGACATTCTCTTCCCATAGTCAAATATGCAAAGCACATATACATATACCCCAACGTTACAATCTTGACTTGATTTAGGCAGAAACTCCGGAGATATTATTATGCCATAATTTCCAACCATTCTGTAGAGAAACAGAGTTTATCCACTTACATCTGGGAATTATGTTCACCAAACCCATCCACATGAGTACATTTGAGGATTATAACACTCGACCAGGGAATATGCATGGAAGTGAAGAGGACTTTTCGAGATCCTTTCAAGAAGGTTTCTATACAAAATTTCGGATTCCTTTAATGATTATCCCATCAGAAGTATTTATGCCAACAGAGGTAGACACAAACGATACCCGGATTTAATGGACACAGAATTTGCGCTTAATTACGAAGTTAATAGTCTATTAGCGAAAAATAGATAGAATTCTATCCCCTTGCCCCGGGATTGCTAAGTTCTTGGAAATCGCAAATTACTCGTTTTATTACCGCCGTTTAATCGCCCTTTTAGTCCTTAAGGGTTGTAAGATTCTTACTAGAAATTAAAATGATGATGAAAGCATTTCATAATTGTTGAATTTGTAAAATGTAATTTAGAATTTCCTTAAACTTCTTCTTAAATGTTTGAAACTACTTTTAAGAAATGATTTAAGATTTTTTGTGTGATCATAAGATGAAAATTAAATTTTTTTAAGCGTTCGATGAATTTTTCTCTTTAAATTTCATCCTGATAAAGATATATCTAGAACCGCATTTAGGTCGGAACATTAGTATATAAATAATCATGGCCATCATTTAGGCGAGAGCCTGTACTTGATACTCTAGAGAATATTCGTGGGATGGAAATTATAGTACATAACAGTATCGAGAAATTCCCCCTTTTATTCTATGAGATCCCTAACTCAAAGAGCTAAAGGTACACCTTTGGATTTTACTTATTGAAATCAAATAGCCAGTAGATACTTCACATGAAGACCTGAGGGTTTTCTAAAATTGTAATATTTTTATTTATTTCATTAAGATTTAATACGACTTCCCTACGTCAACCGATATCTAACCATAAAACCAAATTTTTTTATTTAAGCGTTTTTAATAATTTCTCGTACCTTTTCGTTAGAGAATACTCGTTTGCTAATATGCATACTTGAACTGCTCAGGTTATATAAAGCATTTCCAATTCGCAATATCTGCATTATGGCTTCGTCTATGCTTTTCATTACTTATCAATAATCAATGAATAATAGCAAGGCAGTCGTCGGATCATTTTTCGTTAATGAACAATTTACATGTCCCATACTAATGGTCATATCAAATTCCATAGCATTAGCAAAATAATGTACTCAAAGTACATCATGAGTGTTAAATCAAGAGTTACTTGTAAGACCCCCTTATGGCAATCAAAAATTGCAACCGCAGAAACAGTTCAATAGGGAGACTTCCTATGGTATCGTATACTAGATATCCTTCGAGCAAATGACAAATATGTGTGATACGCCTAAGCTCGATATTTGAAGACCATTTAACGGTGTACGAAGAAACCGACAATAATGTTGGTGTTGGTTAATGCGATACAGTTATTTATCCGTTTTGAAGATGCAATTCCTTCCCCAAACTACATGTGCTGGACTTGGGACAGCAATGTCAGACTGACGTTAGAGCTCATTATCAGTCTTAACCTGAAATGAGTATAAAGGAAAAACGGATAGAGGAACTTGTCATAAAATGACATACTAAGATAAAATGATACAGTGAATTTATTTCCAATTTTGAATTAAATACAATCTTTTGGAGCACGCCACTGAATACAGAATTAATAAACGCTAAAGCTGGAAACACAATGCGACGGCCATCAGCGTTCGTCATCTCAGATTCGATTCTATTCTATTATTAGCTGATGAACTCTGATAAGAGTAACATTGTGTTTTCCACATAAGAAAGTGTTCAGCCTGACGAAGTTTGAAGCGGTAGAGTTGCGCGTGCAACCGCCAGAAAAAGTCAAAGCTATGGTAAACAATGCAAGTGTTCATGTTGGTGCGGTTAAAGGTTAAAACAGGGATCAAGTTTTTTTATTTCAGTCACGTGAAACCGCTTATGCGGTGAGTGATATTTTGTGAATCCTCCTTGATACAAATATTCGACGATATGGAGGATATTGGTAAACTGATTGAGGGTATTCGTAAATACCGGATGTATGGAAATATGAAAGGCTGTTTATTTCAACTGAAGTCTGGCAAGAAAATTATGGGATGAAGTTGCATGGAAGTAAAATATACTCAAGCAGTAGCACTTGCCATCCGAAAGTACGCATACATAAAATAAATACTGAACCAGTGATAAAGTTCATCGAAAATTGTCTTACTTTTATTGATTGGATGCACTGCAATTTCCTTTCTTTTTCTTATAAAATTTCAAATTTAAAACAAAAATTTTCATATATAGAAATACTCGTATTGATCTTGACATCGACATGGACTTCGATTGAATTCAAATTAGCGTTTCTACGTTTTCACACTTTTGGTTTCTAGAGCTTTGAAGTGGTTATGTGCGCTACTGGCCCGGCTCAAACCTTTTTGATAAAACCGAAATACACGCAACCAAATGAGCCATGTCACAGTTCTCTGACATTCAGTTTTTTTGAAAAATTCAGGGATCCGATTTTTCAGATTTCAGTTTACTGAAATATTTCAGTATGCTGATTTTTTGCTAATGTCGGTAAAGCATTGTGGATTATGAAGGGTGTCACATTTTCCGATTTTTAAGATTTTGCTGAATTGTCAGTGCCGTGGGTAACTTGGCGAGTACAAATTCAGAAGGTTATGTTAAAAAGTTCGACACGGAAAAATTAATCGATGTATCCAATATGTTCGATTTCTACACTTAATATAATCGTTAACTTTGCGATAAATGCGAGCTTTTAATTTGTGAAATAAAATGAGTCCATTTTTGCTAACAACAACAATAATAATATTATGAAGGTCTTTACACAATGAAAGCATCTACGCCACTGAACAATCTAAAATTCAGTTTGAGATTCAGTAAACTGCAATTACGGAAGATTTGACATCAGCCTAAAGGTGGAAAAGTTCCAGTTCATGTGGGAGGCTTCAGTGAAAGCAACACTTCGCAGAGTATATCAGTGACAACGGACAGTTCACTGTTCGGTTTAGAAAAGACCAAAAATATTTGAGAAAAACGTGTTACTGTACTAAAAATATAAGAGCATGATATTGTGCGTTTGCGCATTAGTTAGTTTTATTTTTTATACTTTATTACAAAAATTATTATCCGACTAGGTTTAATTGTAAAATGACATCTTTTGCTTGATGTTAAAATGATATACCTAGTGTTCCATTAAACCTTTTATATTCAGTCAGAGATATGCTTTCATTGAACTATCAATTAAATGCCATTTGTTAGTGCAAAATGTAAACCTAATACTTACGGCTGATGACCGTAGTCACAAATTATACCAAAACGATGATGATTCCGATGAGCCCTGCCTTTACTGCAATGATCTCAATAGTAGGTCAAAACCAGGGGAACGATGGATACAGTTCAATTTACTTTTTTTTTTATATTATTAAGCCCAGCCCAAAGCACAGCATGGCAGGAAGGAGAGAGGGAAAGAATTAGGGGATATTAGGAGAGTGGCGGAGGTGCCGATGTACATATGTCGCCCTTAAACTTCCGCAGATTGTATGCCATAGGAAAAACAGAAGATGATAAGCTGTTCCACATTCGCATTGTTCGCGATAAAAAGCATCACGTAATTTTACTGTACGTCCGAAAGTAATTTGAAGGGTTAAAGGATGTGCGCGGTTTGCAGCGCGAGTAATGTGTGCAGGAATCATTCTACAAGGGATTAGACTAGATATTTCATCAGAACATTGACCATGCATATAGCGATAAAGACGCCAAGGCCATCTAATATTACATTGTATTCCATTCTAGGTCTAATGTAGGACTTGTAGAGGAATGCTAGATTTGACGGGCTGAAATATTTCTTACACAAATCCAAGACATTTCGATGCTTGTTTGGAAACAGAGAAGATGTAATCTGTCCAGTTTAACTTATTGGAAATATTTATACCAAGAATGCTTAGTGTGACGGTGAATCAGAAATTAATGCTCCATAAAAAAAAACGGGTGTGGTTAAGTTGGGTCTTAGATGCATTGAATTCGATGCGATTCGGTGCCCCAAGCGAGGAAGATCGTTATTCAATGATCTAATCATGCAATCTCATTTAACACGTGCGGCATTCCCCTGGAGTCCGCAAGAGTATCAAAGGAATAAGCAAAATCAAGAGTACTGTCATCTGCGAAATTATGGATGGGATTGGAAGTAAGGGAAATCAGATCATTAATGAAAATTAAAAAGAGAATTGATGCACGCCGGCATTTATGGGATGCGGTTCAGATGTACAGATACAACATGTATTTGGCTACTAGATAGGAAACTTTTAATCCATAATAGAAGAGGAGGAGAGAGACCAATGGCTTTAAGTTTGGATAAAAGGGCTGGATGCTAGACTCTATCAAAGGCTTTTCAAACACCTAAGGCAACGATTTTAGACTCACCAAAATTGTGAAGACTACGGTTCCAACGTTCCGTAAGAAAGTTCAGCAAGTCTCCAGATGAGCGTCCAGATCGGAAGCCATATTGCCGATCGTTGATGAGATGATTAGTTTCTAGATACTTCATTAATTTTGATTTAATGATAGATTCAAAAACCTTTGAAAGAATCGAAGTGATCGCAATTGGTCGATAATTTGAGGGATCGCTACCCTCTCCTTTCTTGGGAATAGGCTGAACGTGAGCTAGTTTGGGAACTTTCCTGTCGAATAAGACAAGTAGAATAGTTTGCGCAGATGTATAGTCAAGGATGAGGCACAGCTCTTAATTAACAGGGGCGAAAAACCATCAGGACCTTCGGCTTTGGAGACGTTGATCCCCTTAAGGACTCTGCAAACATCTCTCGTACGAATGTGTATTGGCCCTTGTGCACATTCAGACGGGCGATGCAAAACAGGTGTTTGTGAAGTGGGTGGAAGACAAGAATTTGAAGTGGAGTGAACAATCATTTCAGCATTATTAAGTAGTGAAGGTATAGAGGAGCTGGTGGAGGTGTTCTTGATGGTTTTGACCGGAAGAGTTATTTTTTAGAATCGGGGCATATAACTACTTGATGATCAGTCGCTGTGGGTAATAAAATTCGGAAATTGATGAGAAAATGTATCTTCTTATTCCGATAGGTTCCTAGTGGTAGGCCGTAAACAACCCTGTAGTTATTGTATTGTATCACGGTTTTGCATGTCTCTAGCAGTAAAATTTGGTCTGTTTATATTAAACTAAAAAATAAAAACATTTAGAAAACATATTAACAATATTTATTACGTATAGAGCCACAATCACACGGGGCGGGCGGACATTTTGTACCCAATTAATCATAATCAGAACTTTACACAAAGGGTCAAACACACCAAGCGATAGCAAAATACTGATTGCGTCGACTGGTTATAAAATTAAGGTTATCTAGGTGTTCAAGATTATATCGCTACCTGAATTCTTAAGTGTACAATATACAAAAGAGTGAAATGAGAGAAAAGCGAATTTTAAAGTTGGAATACATTTTTAACCCAGTAAAATAAAGATTTGTGAACGATGTTTTATTTAATATGAGAAACTGTATTGTTTTGTTGAAATATTAGTTTCAAAACGCTCTTTTAGGCGTGAATTTAATGAAGTTAAACAAAAGTCAAAAATGCACATTGCACAATTTTCAAATAAATATAAAAGATTCGCGATTATATTTATGCTCGTGTCCAATACGTCTATTGATATTGGACGTTTACGAAAAAAAAACATACTTCCATCAAATTAGTAAGAAAACGTTTTTGTTTTTTTAAGTGATAATAAAATCACCAAAAAGTATTTTCTTCCTTCCTAAACGAAGATAAAATTAATTATTTTTACAAAAATAAAATAAATTAGGCAAACAAAAATAAGTCTTTATTTCATTTTTACAGTACATGGTTAATAAAAAACAAACAAAAAATATAATACAAAAAATTTCTCACAAAAATAAATTCAAAATACATTAAAAAAATTTGTAAGTGCGTAAACAAAACTAAATCTGAAAAATATAAACGATGTGGTATAATTTTTTAATGGCGACTTTAAAACTGCCTTATAGAATTTCAAGTCATCCGCAGGCATGTAAGGAAGCATCTAAGATATATCTTTATTTTTTTCTTTGGTCATGGTGGTTGTTGATTTGACGTTAGAAACTTTCGGAAGTTCAGTGTGATGTTGACGATTTTTTTTTTTTTTTGTGAAAATAGGAAACTTTTTCTCCTCAGCGAATTCGCCATATAGCCTCTTGAAATGCGATGTGAAATAGATCGTTAGTATCGTAGAAAATTTGTTTAAGAGAATTATATTTTGCAGCAGAAAAATTAAACCCGACACTTGCAGCATTATAATTAAAAAAGTCTCCTGATAAACACTGTAAGATTTATAGTGATACCTTTGGAAAGCTCATATGTTTTAGGTTTCTCAAGAGTGAAATTGGACTATGAATAGATATATTTTTTAAATGAAGGTCTATCACAGCATGAACAGCATCAATTTCCTGTATTCTGGAATGTCCTGGCTCCGAATATCGTTGTGATATTGTCTTTATTTACTTGTTTTTTTTAAAGAAATTTCAAAATGTCTAGTGACATAATTCTGCTCTTATTTTGCGGAACGCAAGCATTAGACCACAGAATGAAGTGTGTTAGCATTGGATTATTATCAGCAATACACTGTAAAATTTTCGCCAAATCATTCCCTGAACGACCACTTAGAGTGTCGTACCATATAGCACAATATGTTTTATTATCTGCTCGGCAATGTGCTGTTAAATTAAAAGTATTAATTTTTTTCTTGTAATAAAAATTTCTGGTAAAACCTTGTGATAATGAGAATACTTTTTGAATGTCGTAAGATATAAGTCCTAGATTTTTATTATTAAAAGCTTATGCAATGTCATCTGCTTCTCGCTCCTTAGCTTTATTATTTTGGTCCTCATGTTTGTTAAAAATGTCCTTATCTTGAGGTGTGGGTCTGCGTATATTCTCATATTTGACATGTGTTTTACCACAGCTGTTGTGTCAATTCCAATAATTGACAACTACGAAAGAACTGCGTTCGCAAAGTACAAATTAAATTAAATCTGTCAATTCCTATAATTGACTTTCGAATAAAATGCAATTAGGAACGAGAATCCACGTATGCTGAAATAAAATATTCTGGTGGAGTGTAGCGGTTAAATAAAAAAGAGGAAATTTGTCACTCAAATGTTCACTCAATTATTTATTGCAAAAAAATACTAATTTAGCAAACAAATATTAATTTTATGCGAAAATTACTTTGAACAAATTCACTTATGTGTAAAATTTACTTTACTATGATTCAAAGTATTTTTATATGTATTTAATAACTAAAAGAAACTTAAATGTGCAAAAAGAAATATGTCTTACTCGAATTTATCTTTTCCATTCAACAATGACAAATTATGCTACGTTAAGATTTCATATATACAAGGCAAAGAAAATTTTCCCTTTCTGTGTATCTTAACTATGAATTTACTAATGGCTGAAAGTAAATATTGATTAGAACTCAAGATAGATCTAGTTTCCAATTATTATGTTGTGTAAAACTGACATAATGGCAGACTAATAATTGTTTGAAATTTCGATTTACTTGAGTTAAATAGTTAAATGGCTGAAAAGAAGAAATTAGTTAAAGGGAATTCAATCGTTCTTGTTAATTTCAAACATGTTTGTATGACCAACAGCTGGCATGCAAGCACAATGAAATTTAACTCAAATTGATAAAAATGAATAATTCACAAAGTTACCTTTAATATTCCACAAATAGAGTGGCTGAAAATTCCTTGCTGTTTGTGAACTGCCTTAGAAAAATTGATGTTTCTGCTGTTGAAGACTATTCTAAATCTCGCTGAAATTCTGTTTCTTTTATTGCTGATGACTATTAAATTGCAAATATGTAGGAGGAATGCTCTAACGGCATATGCTCGCACCTTGACAACTTTTGAAATAAGATGGAATAATGAAGAATGAACCCCCTTTTTATAGAGAATTTTGTTCGATTTCATATCCATAAAAATGAATTTTTCAATTTTCAGGCTTAATTTGACTACGGTATATGATTTTGTTGTAGTCATTTGATGTCAAATTACAAATTGCATTTTTTGACATCTTTCCCATAGAAATTAGTTTTAATTTCGAGGAATTATGATAAGTTTTCCTAAATCTTGCCATAACTTATCGTTTCGCCATCTTTGATGTCAATTTACAAAATTCCTCTCATAATTCATTTTGTTGATCTTCATATTTGTCCCTTTCATACCTTTGTGTCTCTTTCGCACTCATTGGTGTAAAGGGAATTTCGAAAACTCGCGATTATTCCGTAAACCGTGGAAAATTACGCAACGCGAACGCGCCCATTCGATTCTGCGTCTCCTTTTACCCTGGGGTGATATGTCAAACGTCGCGAGAAATTGAAGTTCGACGTGTTGTTTATACGCGAAATGTCAGCCGCGCGAGTTTTGTTTCATGTTATGAATTGTGTTAAATTCAGTGTTAATGTAGATATTAATTATTCATCGAGGGAATTATATATTTTAACACAGGTGAGTAGATACATTTCTTACTTTTTATGTGTTGATTAGGTATAATTTCTGCCTTTTTACAAACGGCATAGATACCTGTCAAGGTGAATTTATTTTGCGAAGACTCACCTAAGGTATCTGTGTATTGTTTGTAAGAAGTAATTAATTATGTATATGTACCTAGTACGTTGTTATTTGTGTGCTTTTATGTTGTAGAACATAAATTTATCGCATTTGTATGGTGACTATATGGTGCTATGTGCATGCATACAACTGGCTATTGTTGTTGTTTCTTGTAGATTAAAAAATATTTTGTTTTTAAATTCATTTATTTCTATAGTTTTGTTAGATCTAGTCTCGGACGTGGGAGGGATTACCGGTTTATAAAGTACAACTCAGTCGATTTAAAATCCAAATATAAAATTTATTTCAATATAAATAATTCATTGGGTTAACTCATATCACAAACAAATTCAATTAAAATTTACAATTCCAAAACTAAAACTAACCTACAAACTACTATAAAATTCAATGAGAAAAAATAAAAAATTAAAATTAAAATTCAACGACCTCCTGCTCAGGCGCTGCCAATTTTCTCCTCGTTCTGAAAAAGGGAGAGAAGACCAGAATTATTATCTGTCATCAAAACAAAGCAAAAGGGCAAATATTGATGCTGCTAGTGCGTGGGGGCACAAGGACCGCAAAATTCTTTTACAGTAAAACTAATTTAGAGTAGTCTCCGAATATAGATTTATTGTATTGAAAGTGGTAACAATATGCTCCTATAAAGTAGAAGCTCTTTTATGGTGCGTGAGGGCACAAAAGGCAGCTAATTACCTCTGATCGTACGTGAGGGCACAAGGATAAGCAAAATGCTATAGTCAGTAAAACTAATCAGATTAGTCTCTGGCGGTATTCTGAGCGTGCGCAGAAATGTAGCAATATGCTACTATAATGAAGAATGCAGATTACTCTCTGCAGCAGAATTATTCTTCCGCTTGGACGTGGGCAGGAGTATTGCAGATTAATCTCTGCGCAGAATTATTCTTCTGCCTAGGTGTGGGACGGAATATTGGAAATGATAGGATTTTCAGATAATTCTCTGAAATATTGAATTGATCTTCTATAATGAGGTTGGGAATAATATTCTTGTTACTTGGATTAATCTCTGAATCAGATGAGCTCTGAACCAAGAATGATTTTCTGCTGCAGCTCGTCGGCTTTATATAGCCAACGCATCCAGTTATGAGCTCTCGCCTCTCAGTGTTGCCCTAGCGCCGTTTGTTGAATTTGATGACTGAGGCGAAATCAAATGATTTGACGTAAAGTCAAGATGTGACATTACGAAATGTAGACATACGAGAGGGATGCACACTTTAGGTAAGTTGATGATATTTTTATAGAATTTTGTTATAAATAATAATAATTTTGTATGTTTTAGGCGTTGAATCTATTTATTGGAGTGTTTAGATGTCGGAAGAAAGTTCCCAACAATCAGATAAGTGGTTTTTCTTTTAATATATTTTAGTCTTGTATTCTTTGTGTTTTCTTTTCCCTTTCCTTTAGGAAGAAAATATTTCGTCGCGGGAATTAAAAAACTTCGTTGGACTGAATAAGTATATTTATCTTTGAAGTTCATGTTTTAATTCGTTTTGTTTATTTCAGGTCGTCGTGGGACCATAAGCATCTGTGAATCTCCAGATGCTGGTAAGATTTTTTAATTTACTTTTGATCTGATTTTTCTTTTTGTAGGTTGGTCGAACACATGAATGTCACATTGATCCTTCTTAGGTTTAAAAATCGCTTAATTATATTCCATAGTAAATCTTTTTCGGTAAATATTGTATTTGACACGATTACTTTTATTTTCTTCCACGTACATACGGTACATTTTACTAAGATTTAGACCACATTCAAGATATTGTTTTTCACTTTTTGGTCGAACATAATGTGAGTTTACACATGGAAACATATGTATATGCCTGCGCACACCCTGAACTTGGATGTCAAGTGATTTGTTCTTTACATGTTTTCTTTTCTTTGATGGAATAGGAGCAGACACTGCCATGTCAAAATTCTTTTTAAAAAAGTAATAAATTGTACGTTGTGACACCTTTAGCATAGCTAAGAAAAATGATTTGCACACTCTTTGCATGCTATTTCCTATAGCTAGACTGTATGCGTATATTTTCTTCTTTCTTGATTCGTAGTTGACTCTCCTGCGCTTTGGTGAACTTATGGAAATATACTTTGTATACAAAAACTTTTTTCAGAATCGTTAAGCATCCAAAAGTGTTTGAAAATAACCGAAATTTCAGGGATATTGAACAAATTTAAAAGTATTATCTCGGAAACTAAAGCAGATAGAACAAAGCTGATAAGAAAAATTTATAGAGCGTGGTCTATTACATACAGATTGATCTATAACTTGTATAGTGAAAAAAGTGGAAAATTGGGCACTTAAAAACTCAGGTAGCGATATCTTAGACGCACGTCATAATATACAGCAAAACGTAACACTGGGGTGCATATGTACCTCGCGCGTGTGCTCCAGTGTTAATATAATCTAAAGAAATCTTCACCATTTCTGGAATGACCATTATCGAATTAGTCCCGTGCACGTTTATTAAAATAGCTGACATCCTCAAGTGAATGCACAGCGTTTGATTTCCCTACTTGATGTCTTACACTACTGCTAATACTTAGATTAAATAGGAACGTATTTTTCTGTCTTAGTAAGGCATTGAAATTATAATTTCAGGCATCCTAAAAATATCTTCCCAATTTATATCATGGCTGCAGAAATTTATGTTTAACCTGTTAACTCTCCCTCCGAGGTATCATTTTCCTGTGGATATAAAAGTATACTATGAATGTGAGAATCCAATCAATTTCATTTGAATGCACCTCCATTAACTTGAATAAACTTAACCCCATACTTTCACGCCGTATATGCTTGCACAAGTATTTCTCTGATATTTAACATCAAGAACAACCCCTTCGCCCCCTAGATTCAAGGAAAAATAAATATCATCACTTCACTTTCATTAATTATGTACACCCTTGAACAAGGGTCCCGAATGAGACCATCTAATGAGCTTTCATTCATAAGACGCTTTTCATTCTTCTGAATAACGAGGCTCTACAAAAGCTGCACTACTCACGTCTTGGCTGATATTTTCTGAATTTTTAATTAGGTTAGTAGAGCAACGGGCGACGGCGTGGCGTATGGAAAGTCCAAGTGTTTTGAAATAGGTTTGTAGGCAAATAGGTTACACTTTCGCTTGAATTTTAAGCTAAACAAACAGGTAAAGAGATGTATGCTGCAATGAGAATATTCATGAACTGTTTTAGTCAACTTTGTGTTTTCATATAATAAATTATTGTGTTCAATTACAAGCTTGTAAATTGATAGCTGAAACTCCGGGATGCCGGGTTTCGAGACTAAAATTTCGTTTTTAATTCATAAATACATAACATAAATAAAATGTCTTTACGAAGTTGTAAAACTAAAGAAAACATTGCATATTTTGGTTTTACAATAAACAAAACAATTGCAAATAATAAGTGCACATACATGAGTACATACCTATAAATAAAATAAATAATTCGGTTAAAAGCGAGTCAAAGTCATGCAATAAGGGTTCCGTACCAGAACTTTAACAAAGAACAGTCGATCCACCCAATTTAAGTGTATTTAAACCTAACCCAGATTTGCTTGTGCTAACTGAAAAAGAGTGCTGTTATAAGAGTTGTCTAAAAAGTTAACACAAAAGTCATTTTTTCCAGCAACTATGAGACTGACGAAAAAAGCTGTAGTTTTCCTGTTATCTACGACTCAGTACCTAGCATAACGCGGATAATATCAAAATTCTAACATTGGAAATCTAGCAGATCAGGGGGCGGTATTTCATTGCACATTTTGAGTTATATCTTTATAACCAATTCACCAAATTTTTTTTTTATATAAAAAAACAATATTTCATAGTCTTGAACTATCGAAATATGTCCGCGTCAGAAGGGCCCAACAATCTGCCAAAATTCAAATTCCTACGTCACGTAGTTTTCGGGTAAAATTTCTATAAAAGTGAAGCTACACGACGAGAGGCTTTGGCCTCGAGGGACCAATTTTTTGGTCCCTGGAGGCCCAGAGAACCGTATACATTTCGGAGATGCAAAAGTTCTCTGAAAAGACCTAGTCTCCTTTGGTGGCCGATCTCCCGTCGTGTGTCTCAGTACAGCATGATATCAGCTACCGAGTAGACGTCTTTTGCTAAGCTTCTGTATTTTTCTGCTAAAGTCCGTGTATTATTTTTTCCAATTCAACCGATAAGTCTTTGTGAAGTTAGGAATTATTTTTTGTAGTGCTCGGTCAAGTGTCTGTTTGCGAAATTAAAGTATTATCATGGTTTTCGTTTTCCTTGTAATTTTAATTCATTTTATCATGGGCAAAGAAGCCGGTTCCAAACCACATACAAAGGGCAGTAACAACACAAACCAACAATTTACCCCAGCTATGACGAGAACTACTAGAGCACAACAGAGCGGAAGAGATGGAGTTACCCCTCCGACCGGTCGTTCAAACTCAATAAGCTCTTCTGATCATTTCGAACTGCTGGAGAAAAAATTGCTGAAGAGCTTAATTCAGGTAATATCTGATAAGTTTGAGGAGTTTCAAGAGCGTATGATCTACAAAATCGACGAAGTTGTGATTTCAACGCAGACGCAGATCACTAAACTGCACTCTGAACTGGATCAGGTTAAAGACAAGCTGACTGCGATTCGTAGTGAATTGGATGATGTCCAACGTTTGGGCAGGCTGTCTGACGCTGTCGTCACTGGTATTCCATTCTCTTCGAGCGAGACCCCTCAAAAGCTACTGTTGACCATATCTGATAAAATTTGTCTAATTCTATCACCTTACTCTACTGCTTTTCGCACGAAACATGCTTTAACCTCAGCTCGATCTAATAATAACAACCGGATGAGTAGCACCCCTCTTATAGTTAAATTCTCCTCAGTTGCAGAGCAGAAACAGTTAATCTCCAAATTTAAAAAATATGGCTTGCTAAAACTTTGTGATATATCTCCCAGCTTTGTGTCGCCAACTAAGGTCAACGCATTTGAAAGCCTCTCCAATAGCAAGAACAAATTATTACGTTTTGCTCTTAAGCTGAGAGGGGAAAATCAACTCTGCGCTGGCTTTACTAGACTTGGAGAAGTTTATGTTCGGA
Organism: Dioctria rufipes; assembly: GCA_963924295.1. Taxonomy (NCBI): domain Eukaryota; kingdom Metazoa; phylum Arthropoda; class Insecta; order Diptera; family Asilidae; genus Dioctria; species Dioctria rufipes. The sequence goes on from OZ002741.1 coordinate 60,332,179, forward strand.
TAAGAGTCGATGATCCACCAATTAGGGTCATGTCACAAGATCATCTGGAATGCGTCGTAACGGATGCGAGACATGCAGAAGCGAATGAGTAGTTACTTTTTTGATTATTTGTTTTTCTTTTGTTTCTTTTGAGGAAATTATGATCTCGTATATTATTGTTATTGTTATATTTTACGTCTCATGCTATTTTTACTTGTTGTACTTGCTCATTTGTAACTTATTCACTTTAATTAATTATGTTTTTTTTATATAGTGTATCAGATAAGACTTTTTTGTTCTATAAGGTTAGCCTGCTTCGTGCTAGTTCATGCTGCGTGTGGGTCATTTTTTGTCGGAAACGATTGATTCATTTTGTTATATGTATTGCGCGTCTGTTAGTGCCGCCTGGGGGCCTATTTTCTTGTTTTATTAATGAGTCATAACACATATCCTCTGAACAATGTAGGATCTATGTTGAATGTGTTTTGTAACAGATTTCAGGGTTTAAATATTTGTCACTTCAATTCACGCAGCTTGCGGGCTAAAATTGATGAATTGCGGAACACCTTAAAGTGTCCCAAGCTTCATGCTATCCTTGTAAGCGAGACTTGGCTCCAAGATTATATCCCATCCTCTCATGTTTCACTCTCAAACTATAAAATATTTCGGAATGATCGCTGTGGTAGAATTGGCGGTGGCGTTGCTATATATGTGCGACAGGATCTTGAGGCCAAGATAGTTTGCAAATCTAGTGGTAGCTTGATTGAGTTTCTATGTGTTGAGGTCAATACAGGGTCTGATATATGCACTTTGGGAGTAGTCTACGCTCCTCCAGGTCAATTCAATCGCAATAGTTCCTCCGAGTTTCTTATGTCTATCTCATTTATTAGCCAGCGCTGTTCTAACCTGATAGTAGGAGGTGACTTCAATGTCAATATCCTCAAGAACAGCATTAATACTGACCTTTTCTTATGCGATATGCTAACAGCGCACTTAAACCTAGTTAATACTTACCCGACTTATCATAACTGCATTAATCCATCCCTTCTAGATTTATTTTTTGTTTCTGACCCCTCTCTAGTGCTCTTTTTTAATCAACTTTGTCTTAGTTCCCTAGATCATGATATTATTTTCCTTTCTTGTGATGTAAGAGTCAATAGCAATCCAAGCCTGTCTTTTTATCGATACCGAGATTTCAACAACCTTGACTTGGAATCCCTTCTCGCCGAATGCGGGTCCTATAACTGGAACGATATTTACATCCAATCGAATATTGATGATCAGGTTCTCCTTCTCAATCGTTCCATTCAGTACCTTTATGATAAGTATGTACCGCTATGCACTAGGGCAATACAAAGTGGCTTCTGCCCCTGGTTCAGCGCCGAAATAAAATCCTTGATTGCTGAGCGGGAATTTCTTTTTTCCAGGTATCGTAGACTAAAGACTCCTGAAAGTCGGAAGTTTTACACGCTCTTAAGGAACAAAGTCAATGTAAAAATTCGCGAGGCTAAACGTACGTACTTTAAGCGTAAGTTTGATATATAAGTGTTCAGCCGAAAATGTTATGGCGTAACATGCGTGATGCTGGCGTATATGGAGGCAGAATGGCTAAGTGCAACCTGAGCGCTCAGGAACTTAACGAATTCTTCATAGTTGGTCAACAATCTCAAAACTTTGATTAGTTGTTCTTGACAGGCTTAGATTCTTCGTCCAGCTCTTGTGGTTTTAGTTTCCGGGGAGTGGATAGAACTGAAGCCTTGAATGAGATTTTCGCTATTAAATCCAATGCAGTCGGCCCTGATAATATGTCTCCCCGTTTTGTGAAGCTAATTGCGCCGCTCATTATTGGCCCACTTTTACATATTTTCAATACATGTATTACGAAGTCGGTGTTCCCAAAAACATGGAAATCAGCTCACGTACTCCCTATTCCAAAGAAGGCTGCAGCTACAGCTCTTGCTGATTATAGGCCCATCAGAATCCTCTGCTTCCTGTCGAAGGCTCTGGAGAAGCTTCTGTACTGACAGGTACAACAGTACACTATGCAAAGCAATCTTATAAGTGGCTACCAATCTGGGTTTCGACCCAAGCATAGTTGCGAAAGTGCTCTCATTAAAGTCACCACAGACATACGCGCTGCACTTGATAAAAGAGAGATTTGCGTTCTGGCGCTTTTAGACTTCTCCAAAGCTTTTGACAGTGTTTGCCATGTAAGCCTGCTAGAAAAATTATTTAATAAATTCCATTTTTCGTGTCGATCTGTTCACTTAATCAAGGAGTTCTTAATCGGGCGATCACAAAAGGTTACTCTTGGGGACTGTAATCACTCAAATTTCCTTCCTCTGTCTTCTGGAGTACCACAGGGCTCCATTCTTGGTCCTCTACTCTTCAGTCTATATATTAACGATCTGCCGGATATAATTCAAGATGTCAACATCCACATTTATGCTGACGACGTTCAAGTTTATTTCAGTCGCCCACCTGATGAACGACGATTTACATAATATATACACCTGGTCGATTTACAATAAACTTGAACTTAATCTAGGCAAGTCACAGTGTATCGCCTTTTCCATCGGCACTCTTGACTCTTCATCCCTTCCTCCTATTCTTTTGAATGGATCTTCAATCCCTTATGTGGATAAAGTCCGTAACCTTGGGGTTACCCTTAACTCCAATATGAAGTGCTGTGATCTCGTCAACTCTAACCTATCTAAGATCTACACCACCCTCCGTCGCCTATGGTTGTCCACTAAAATGCTCACCCCTAAAACGCGCTGTCATCTTGTCAAGTCCTTAATATTACAGCATTTCACACACGGTTTACTGGTTTTCCAAAAGCTAGATTCGCACTGCTCCAGAAAATTATAGGTTGCATTTAACGATTTTGTAAGGCTTGTTTTCGGCTTACGAAGATTCGATCATGTTTCTCACCTGAATTTTGCACTGCTAGGTTGCTCTATTGAAGTATATCTAAAGCGTAGAGCATTATTTTTCCTTTTCAACTTATTGCACAACTCTCAGCCCGCTTACTTGAGGACAATGTTTCAACCTTATATAAACTGCAAATACCTCGTTTTCAGACCTCTGTACTTGATGGATCCTATATTGCTCAAATCACTCTAATGTGGAATTCATTACCACACAATATCCAGAAGGCTAACTCGATCGGCACTTTCAGGCGTCTTCTTGTAAATTTTTTGACGTAGTAGTTTTGCTGTTGTGACCCTCACGCGCAGATTATATCTTTGTTATCGAAGTTATTTAATTTGGTTTTATCTTATTTTATTCTCATTTGCTATAGTTGTTTTCGTAATTCGTTTTTGTAGCTTAATCTTACTTATTTATCCATAATTTATTTGTTATTATTTTTTATATATATTTTTTTTCTCTTTTCCCCCATCTATTATCATTGTTGTAGTGTTAACATTTAATTTAGATTACTTATTTCATTTATTATTTATTATTTTATTCATTTATTTATTCAGTTGTATTACTGTATTTCCACTCTAATTGGTGCTAAGAAAAAGATATGTAAATCTTGTAGTATCTCTCCCAAATAAACAAATATATTATTATTTTTATATTATATATATTTTAAACCAACAGGTCTCCAGATTCGGTCTCCGTACTCCGAAGCTTGATCATTTGTGTTCTACAGGTCTCCGGAGGCTATTCGTGTATTCTGGTTAGTCAGAAGGTGAAAGAAATAAAGTGGAGTGAGTTTAGCAAATTGTTAGAAAGAAATTAATAAAAAAATTAATAACTAAGAGAATGGATTTAGGGAATAAGATTTCACACACAAATTCGTTTTGCTTATCCTGAAAAATTTGTGCACCAAGGATATGTTTTTTCATGTTTTTTTTTACTTTTCCGATAATATAAAAATATTAATAGCTTTTGAGATAATTCTGTCTAACAATGTCCTGCTTGACAATTTAACAAAGATCTTTGGAGATCTTTTCGTGTATACACTTCGGAGACGTGTCTCTCGAGAGTTTTTTTATTATGGTCTCCGGAGACCTAATTTTTTCATATCCAGAGGTAAAAATCTTTTGCTATGTAAACATTTCGGAGATCTCTCACCGTGTATTTTTAGCTTAAAACACAAACAAACGGACTCAAGAGCGATCTTATAAGGGTTTCGTTTCTTCTTTTTGTTGTACGGAACCCATAAACGACAGATTTAAGTATGTATGTACAGGGTGTCCGGTAATCATGTTCCCCAACCTATAATAATCAATTCTTTGAAGTATCCTGATCAACATCTGTTCCAAGCCCCTTCATTATTGTTTTAAGGACTTACTAAAATGAAGGGCATCGCAGGTTTCCTTATACCTATTTATTTGAAAGTATACACAGTCACATTCCATGAATATATTAATTTTTTACACCCGTTAATAATTCTCATTTCTTGATATATTGGATTTTTTATCCCGGATAATATAGAATCTTTCCCTGAAAATGGAGAGAAATAAAAATATTGTTGGAAATATTTTTCCATTTCGTATATTAGAGTCTCCGGTTAATCGAATCACGGATAATTGAGTTTCGACTGTTACAATTGTTAGTTGGGAAAACAGACAAAAAATGCAATGCTGTAAAATTACAAAAAGATATTGTAAAAAAAAATTGTGTTGCTTCTTCTAATTGAACTTGTGAGATTCCAATGTAACTGCAAATTCAATATAAATGCAAAATTCAATTTTTTATCCACAGCAGACCTGTAAATTAAAATAACGAAAGCTTATACGATTCTGTTTCATTTCCTATCTTTTTGAAACATATTTTATGATATTTTGTAAATAGAAACCTCAACCGGCCATTTAGCTGGCTATAGCTTTTTTAAAATTTCTGATTTGAGTTTTCGAAAGGCTTGAATCTGAAGGCGTACTTGAATAATTAACAAGAACTTACATAAGTATGTGGTGCCAGTATGGTGGTGTGACACCGTACTTAGGTACTTATAAGATACTTAAAAGCGGATATGTCAGAGATATAAGTATCACTACCAATATCTGGACTTGTACCAGTATCAGGATTTGTACTTGAAAATTATTAAGTAGCAGTCGGGGACTTGTACTTGTATGTAATAGATTTAAAGTTCATGTCCTTGTACTGGTATTGGTGCTTGTACTTAGAATTTTACAGGGTCTACAGTGAATAAAATAGTGAAATTAGTGTAGTTACACAAAATTTATATTTAAAACATTTTGTTACCCACTTTTTGGTGCGAACGTTTCCCAGGTAGCTATGGAGAAAGGTATGGGTTAGAGGGATCATGAATACTTTTTGGGCGCCATGTGGCTATGAGTCCACGAACAAAAATTCTTAATTCTATGTATATAATTTATATATTCTGAAGAATTAGAAGAAAAGGAACAAAAAAAAATAAATTAAAGAAAAAGATCAAATCCACCTATCTTTCCACCTCCCTTTAAATGTGTGGCCCCTTCCAGCTCCCTTTTTCCAATTCATTCCGGACTACTGCTTCCTCTCCTAGTCTGCTCCTCCAGTTATTTGCAATTTTTTTTTGTATTTGCTGTTAGATACTTCGTGTATACTTTATTCTTTTTTTTCTCTATCGACTATATTTGATTTTGTTTTTTTATATTTTAATAATTTTTGCCAGCCGAGTGTGCGGTTTTGTCCACGATATACGATCATCTGTACAGAAGTTTGTGCTTCTTTTCTGTCGAAAATTGAATTGTCTTTTGTACATACCAACATTGCCTAACTAGTAGAACTTTCCCCGTATTTTTATCGTATAACTACTACGAAATCTTCGCTTTTTTACAAAATTTCAGAATCGATTAATTATTTGTAAATGGTATCCATTTTCCTTACTTCGAAGGAAAATTTTAAGTAGGCGTGAGGTTTGTGAATTGTTTAGAAATATCGACTGCGTTCTTTTTTGTTTTGTTTTATTTTCAATTTTCGGGTAATTTTGCAAAAGCCAACTTACTGGGTTAGGAAAAGCCTGTAGGTGTTAATCTGGTAACCAGTATAACTAATATCAAAATCATATGGAAAAAACTGTTTTCTGATTTTCTTTATAAAAATCAAAAATAAAAATGAAAAACTGATTTTTATTTAAAAAATCAAAAGTACGAATTCGACAAATGAATGTTATTTTAAGAATTGAAAATAAAAATCATAAAATGATTTCCATTTCACAGAAGTGTTTTTCGGGTGAAAAATACTTAAAAAAATATTAAATATTGGTCGAAATATGCCGAAGATTGTGCGACAGATGGGAGTGGATAGAAATTATATACAGGCTTTCCTTTCATATAAGGTTGTTGACTTTTATATTTGATTTTTTAAATAAAAATCATTTCCCGATTTTTATTTTTGATTTTTTAAGTAAAAGTCAGCTTTCGATTTTTCATTTTTCAAATAAAAACCAATTTTTAATAATTATTTCTGATTTTTAATATATAAATCCAAAAACAAAGTTACTTTTTATAATTTCAAATGAAAATCGTAATTTTAAAAAGTATAGCAAATTTGTGAAAATTTGATAATAAGAATCATAATGCTCTACATTCCAATCAATCCCGCTATACCTTTTTCTAACTGAGTTTATGGGTAGAAAAATGAAAATAATTGTTATTTTCAGTCCTTGGTTTTAAAGGTATTGTGCTGTTTTAACCATTAAGTGGGTGCATGAGGGAGGGCAGAGCAATTTTAACCACGAAAAAATATAGAAAGCATTCTCTCTCAGAGCACTATTTTCAAAATCGTCGTACTCGAGTCACTGCAACCTATGCATGTTTTTATATTATATTGAAATGTGACCCCATGCGCCTACTTACGTAATTTTTTTCATGAGGAAATTTTGTTCGGTATATCTTTTGAAATTTCCACTTTTAATAATATTTTCGGATTAGTTCTAGCGAAAATAAATATAACTTATGTTGAGATTGTAGTTTTGAGTGAATAGTGTAAAAATAAATTATTTGTTTTTCTGTTTTCGTTACAGCAATAAAATATAGTTATCGAACTGTATTGTTTTTATTTTTGAATATTTTGTGCTTTACATAAATTTATAGAAAGAAATTCCGGTCACTGTTGACCCCATACGCCCATTTCTAGTGCACCTACTTAAGGGTTGATAGACATCATTCTAGTATTCAGTAAATAGGTTTCTTGCTGTTCATAAATCTATGCTCATATTCCAGGACCCTATGTCTATTTTTAAGATTACAAACTAAAAGTATTTTTTTCTTTGGGTCACCAATCCTACAATTTTCACTAATACTTGAATCACAATAAAATTCCTAGAAGCTACTAAGATGAATTTATTGATATCTACATTTATATGAATTCGATGAACTATAAAATAATTAAGTATCACGGTTAAAATCCAGTCGGTAGGAAAAGAACCTGAGATACCCCTCAAATCTGAAGAGTCCAAGTAACATTGATGATTGAATTTCCTATATTCGAGGGCCGATCGACTTATTTTAGTCAAAAGCCACTCTGCTTTATCGTAAATTAGGAAGGAAATTTTACTTAATAATTCCTTAAATGAGGCATTTAAAGTAATCTTGACTTCGTAGTTAATTATTAATGAAAAACCACATTCCTTTTTAATTTACCTTATAGGAATGAGGAAAAATCGGGAGATAAATAAGTAAATTTTCCTAAATCTGAGGAGGCAAATTTCCATACGTTTTACCTAAATTTTACTTATCTTTGAGGTCAAATTTAAGGAAATTTGTAGTTATATCTATTCCCAAGTTCAATGCAAGATAACTATTCCCTAAATAATTCTCTATTCGATTGTGTTCGCTCACAAAGTCTGAATTCCCGAAAAAGTTAACCTCAAGGTAAATTCGACTAAATGGGCATGCTTAGCGAAATTCCTAATAGTTGAAATTACGTAATCATACAATTAAAAATTAAAGTTCATTAATTTTGTTTCGCTTCAGTATCACTGGCAATTGATCTGTTCTCCCATTGAATCATTTCATCAAAAATATAAAGACGACGCATTTATATCGGAACCATCTTCTCTCAGAGATGCTACACTTGATTTGGGCTAATACACTTGATTATTTTCTTCCCTACCATGCGGAATACACGCATATTCAACTGCGTTTGCATTCACCCACTTTTTAATAAATCTTGTATTCAAATGATGATGCTAATGAGATGTCTTTAAGATTTATATAATATATAGGAGTTAGAAATATCGAGATATCCTTACCGTCTGTCTGTTTGACAATTAATTCAATTCTTTCAATTGTCAAATGTCTTTTACTTATTTAAGGTGAAAAGAAAAAAAGTTAAGCCAAACTAACTTTTAGGTCGCGAAATGTAATATGTGCGATACTTATTTTTCAAAACATGGTTGCCATATATTAAAGGAATGTATAGAATATTTGCATGATTTTATAATTTAATTTCTTCCATAGTTACTGAAAAAATACTCAAATAAATTATTTTTTTTTAATTTTAGAACGATTTAAGAATACTAAAATTAATTTTCATTTCATTTCCTTTTATTTTCGAAAAGTACCAAACAGTATTAGTCTTTTAAAGTACATTATAAATTCGAAGAGAGAAAAGCTTGAGTTCAAAATCAAAAAACAGAGTTCAATCTATATAAGAATAAAACTGATAGTTCTAATAAAAATTACAAAATAAAATAAAAAGGAAATAGAATATATAAAATGAAATAACTAATATTACCTACTAATTATCAGAAGCAATTTCACCACCTCTAAGGTATATGGAAATAAAGCAGTGTTCTGAACTCTCCAACTGTATCTGCACTCCTCACCCTATTTGGCAAATTATTCCAACTACGTGCATATGAACAAAGTAAGAGCCTTCCAATACTGGCCTATTAAATCTCATGATCAAGACGTTACAGACGATTGAAGGAAAGAAATGTAGGCAGTCAAATAGTCCGGGACACCCGTGCGCACAAACTTATAAAAAGAGACAATTGCCTTGCGCTTGAGATGTGATTCTAAGGAAAAGCCGAGAAAATCTGTACTGAACGGGCAGATGTGACTAAACCTGCGAAGATCGAAAACAAATCTAATGCAGTCGTTAAAGGCAACATTAATTCTGTGACGACAACATGAATCGAGTAGTGGATAAATAAGGCTTCCATTGGAAAAAATGGAGTATGACCAGGGCTTTGACGAATTTCAGTTTGATGCTGCAGGTTACAATCTCGACAGAAATCCATAATCGCCGCAATATACCATCAATATTTCCAATCAGGAAAGATATGTGATCACAACAAATCAATCTTGAATTGATCTTTATCCCCAAATTTGTAGCCTGCTCAACATAGGGTAACACAAGGCCGTCGAGAAAGACGGGGGGAATATATACTTCTAAGGTGTCATGGCGTATCACAAGGCATTGAGACTTATCTGGATTAATCATAAGATCGTAATTTACTTCCCAGCCATAAACTCTTTCCAAGTCCCCATTTAGACGTGCCATACAGTCTTCTATAAGACTAATTGTTCTGATAGTGTACAATTGAACAAGTGAACGTTAGTATCGCATACGGCATCTGTTAGATCAATAATAAATAAGCTAAGTAATATCGGATCCAGAGCAGAACCATGATGTATACCGAAAGACAAAGGAAGCATTTCAGAGAACATTTCATTATTACGAACATGCTGAGATCGTCCAGAGAGGAAGCTGGAGGCTAAATTAATAGCCGAGGGGGAAAAACCAAAATTCGATGATAATTTAAAAAAAGCTTTGGTCAAATTTAGCATTACTAGAATACCCACTTCTCCTCTATCCAGGCTGAATTTCAGGTCTGCGGTGACCTTTAGTAGAGCAGTTTTACAGCTATAGTTCGAGCGGAACCAAGCTTCCAGCGGGAAAATATATTTATAGTTCCGATATGTGCCAGCATCTAGATGTACATAAGTTTTTCGACGACTTTAGATAGGAAAGACTTATGGGTCGAAAATCAGGGGGGGTGGGGAAATATCACAGAATTTTTCGGGATTGGAATCACTGTTGCTTTTTCCAGCTTGACGGGAAGTCAGATGTTGTCAAAGTCGTATTATGTTTATGTTAGATATGTCGTCGAATGTAGGGGTATGTGATTCTGATAAACTTTGGTGAAAGGCTATACGGACCAAATGCATCTGATTTAATGGTAAATAGCGCTTCATTAAGCTCATCACTATCAACACATCTAAAATTAAATATGTATACATGATTCTGCTGAGGAGGAGTCATGACATTGTCATTGATATCAGCAGCTATTAAGTTGCTATGAGTGGATACAAAGTGTTGATTAAGTTCATTGCGCACAGGAGCACAATAAACAGTAGATAAAACACACCTATCGGATGCTTTGCACACTTCAATACAAATAAACTCAATATTCTGGTTAACAGATAAGTAAATTACTTTAGCTTGCAGATTATCTTTCACATAGGCAGCTACACCACCACCCACACGGCCAGTTCGATCATTACGCAGTATCGTATATCCGGGTCTGGATACGAGGGCTGTGGGAACAAGCTCCTTTGGCCAGGTCTCACTGACCAGTAATGCATGAATATTGGTGTTAGTAAACGACAAGCGCAGCTCATCCGGTTTATTAAGCACACTCGTAGTATTGAGCGTGCACACATTCAAACCTTCACGCTGCCCACAAGAAACGTTCACAAAAGCTCTTTCTGTGTTAGGTTCAATATCATGATATATACTCATAATACGCACAGAGTTTGAGAGAATATGGGCACATCTTAGACGAGTTCGGACTATGAACACATCATTAGAACGATATACGAATTTGAATAAAAATTAGAGATAACTCTTTAAGATTTTTTACCGGGGCAAAGGCAAACCTCTATTTGTTCAAGAAGGCATAGTTTTGGGCTCTCCGGTATATAGCAAAACCTAAAAAAAAATTTGTTTGTTATTTCATCACACAACCCATTTGATTTTGGGTGACAAGTTTCAAGGCTTGGTTTTGACTCATCAACAGGTCCTAAATAGCGAAATTGAGTGACGTGGAAAACCAATGAAAAAAATAGAACCAAGAAAAGAAATGAAAAAATGAAAAAAAACCAAAAAATTGAGAAAAGTAGAAAAAACAATTTATTTAAAAAATTTAAAAAAGCCAGATTCATGCGGAATGAATCGAAACTATGTGGTGGGCTGAACAAAATCAAAAAGAAAATACAAGAAGAAGAAGCGTTTCGTGTTAGCAGAACACCTTACACTCATCAGGACGGGTTGGTTCTCTGCCTGCCGTAGACTCTTAAAACATATCAAATTGATCTCGTCTCATATAAACTCAGAATAAAGTCTGGGTGTGAATTATACGATGCAAAATCAAATGTGTTGTGTGATGTAATAACAAATAAAAATTGGTTCAGCTTTGGCTATATACTGGAGAATCCAAAAAAAAATGGCTTCTTGAACAAATACAAATTTGATTATAGAGAGGTGTAAATGGTATTGCTTCTAAAGACTGAAGAACCGAACAAATTAAAATTAAAATTACAAAATAAAAATAAATGAAAAGCAAAAAACAGGAGAATCGCGACATAGAGAAATTAAAAATAAAACTAATCAGACAAAAAATATATATGTCTATCATAAGCATTACACTAACAATCACAATTATGCTTGAGAACTACGTTAACACTAACCATGCTTTTGCTCCTACGT